>JARK01001346.1:2014821-2025667 GCA_000688135.1 Ancylostoma ceylanicum | reverse complement strand
GGGTCCCCCAATGGGGTGGGGAGGGGGGGGGGGGTTCGCTAGCATATGAAAGTGTTTGGAGTAGTATTAGTCCTACGCAGCCAGTCTGATGTTTCCTGAAAGTAGTTCCAGCGCTCATTTGTGCTTATTCTCCCATGATCGTTTTTTTTTTTGCTGCCAACTCTTGTCCTTGTTCTCATTTATGTCTGAATCGACAACCACTACTTCCTCTGAGGTATTTGAGGGACTATTCATTAGAGGGACTTTCCCGCGCAGAGCTAGAGTGAGTGGCCATGGCAGGTTCGTATGCATGTGAGAAGTATACCGACAAAAAACAGACGGCTGGAAATATTACTGTATCGGGAAGTAAATTTACATGTTGATTTGCTTTGCTCTTTTGTTGATTTTCTGAGGGCTAATTCTTAATTCTTGATTAAAACTTCTGCTCGAACTTCAAGTGGCTGCCCCACCCCATTTTCTAGCGTCCCAAAGGGGCGCTAGTAGAACACCGTGCCTTATGTTCACTTCAACCGTTAGACTTTGAATCACTTACGCCTTGATCTTCGAATTCTTGTTTAACCATAACTGATAGTACGAGTGCACGTGGTTTCCCTGCAACAGGCTCGGTAGTCCTCACCAAGAAGTCCCCGTTGCTTCTAAGCATCATCTAAAAATTGCATGATATTTGCGAGTTTTGACAGTAGCTACAACAACTGCGTTCACCTTGATGTCTTCGCGCGGGAGCAAGCCGTGGTACCACAATTCGCCAGCAAGCTGCTTGTCCACTACAGCCATTGAACCGACCACGTCTATGATGCAATGAAGTAGGAACAGACCTCCCTTCTTTAGAGCAATTTACACCACATGCGACTATCAGGCGCACGCATCCATTTGCGAATGATCTTCGATGAAGACCGGTCAATGCGGCATGAAATTCTCAATGAAAAAAGCGCGGCCATCGCGAGGCCGCAAGCGCGTGCGACCGCTATGCGACTGCGATGCGACTGGCCCCTATTCTTCATCGTATCGTCGCACGCGCGTCAGTCGGACGCATCCAGTATAAATTGCCCTTATTCATTATGATCTACTTTCACCGATCAACATTTTCAACCTAACCAGCCGGAAGGCTACGTTGGTCGACCGGCCCACAGATGATGGGTCATCGCCTGCCCCAAAATACTGCGCAAAAATATCTGTGTTTCCTGGTTAAGGATGAAGATCGTAGTAATGATATCCGTCTATTCCAACTCCACGCTTTTATTCTTGTGAGATAGTACATTATGTAGCTAGAAAAGATTTGGTACGGACAAGTGTTTATGAAATAGTACACTGCCGTGTGTGAAACGCATAGGATCTACCGCTTCTTCGAAACGACGAGGCCGCCGACGCGCTTGGGGATTCGGAGGCGGCGTGGCTGTGACGTATGTTGTATGCTGCCAGGTCGCTCCACAGCCGCGCCACATCTGGATCCCCGACCGCGTCGGCGGTCCCGTCGTTTCGAATAGACGGTACCTAGTTTAGAAACAGCCACAAAAGGGGTTCACTTATCTACACAACAGTGGCGAGTGTAGGAAGTGGGTTGACGTGGGAACTTGGTTTGCCGAAGTAGTTGTCGTTTAGTACTGCAGTTAGAAGCCTAGAATTGAGCGCAAGGTTGCTTTGGTTTTCTCGTCCTCTAGCCATCCCTTCCTCGTTAAGCCGAAATATGTTGACGTTAAGACCGCTTTCTGGAGATATCATTAGGTGGTCAGAGGACGTGAAAAGCGGGCCGATGCTCGACACTCTTCATATCTCGGGCCGAACTCCGACGGTGGTGCCTCAGCCCGAATGATGCTGCATTCAGCCCGCTGTTGGCCCGATTGCCCGTTTGGGCTGCATCATGTACGGTTCCGCCCGCACTTTGCCCGCTATGCTCCCTCGTTCAAAGCTTTCATAGGGGATTTGCCCGATTATGGAACGGGATTTGTCCCTGCGATTGTTTGAGTACTCTCGAGGATGTGTCCAAAATGAACTGCCGATGATGATGCGCACATTTCCGGGAGATTTTCCATGAAGACTAGTCAACGCGGCACGAACCCCTTGAACGAACATACCGCGCGACACCCGCCCGCTACACCGCAAACACATGAGTCCGGCTTGCATAAGCGACTGGGGCTATCTTTCAGCATATAAACGCACGCTCGTCAAAAGTACGCATCTAGCATCTATTGCGCAGAACTCCCTGATGACTATATCGTGAGCCTCAGCAATCACAGGCTACTCTTCCTTGCATATATGTTTTATCGTATACAGACTGTGTGTGATGAACTGGCGAGTTTGTAGAACAGCAGTGTGCAGTGTTTCATTTCAATAAAATGATACATACAAGACACACGCAGAACTCAGAACTTTCCCGATCGAAAACTTCATTGAAACGAAAAACATGCGGGAGCGACCATTTTATTTTGCCGCCTATTTGTTTGCTGACTCGTTCATTATCAGTGCAGCCATAGTCAGAAAAGTGGCAAGGCTTGCTAGGGCCAATAGTGAGAATACGATGCACAGAACTTTGTAACACGGATGTCCTCGTTTCCTGGAAATAAGACGCAGTTAGTCAAGGGCATGGCTAATTGTAAGTTGTGATCTCAGCTTCCAGGCAGCTGCCATACTCCTCGAGAGGTGTAGCGCTTTCGGTCGCTGCGACTGTGGCGACACTGGTTTTGATACGTATCGATTGCGGTCTGACGACGACTGCTCGTGCGATGCGCCGCTCACAATCGATATGTACTCAGGTTGATGTCGCACCGGCCACAGCGATCGAACGCGCTGTGGGAGCAATTCACAACTAGATGCGTGCGATGGTCGCGCGTTAGACGCACGCCTCCATTTGCGAAGGAATTTTATGGAAAGCGGTCAACGCGGCCACCATGAATGAAATTACCGGGCGGTCACTGCGAAGCCGCAATCGCGCGCGTCTGAGAGCATCCCCAAACTTCGCCACGACCGCCGGGGATCGCCATATGGATAAAGCGACGGAGGAGACTCCAGACGAAAGAGGCGATGAGCTTATTAGCAGCGATCCATGGAGATGTAAAGTGGCGATCGATACGTATCATTTCCACGATCCTTATCTCTCATATCGCCATTTTTTGTCGGTTATCGGTTCATTTATCATTTTATCGGTTCATTTTGATTCATTTTGAACTGGCGAAGTCTGGGGATACTCTGTCTGGCGAAGTCTGGGGATACATCAGTGCTGGGGTAGCTCCCATCTTTCTTCACACTGAAGCACGCGCGTCAAACGCAAGCATCTAGTGGAAATTGTACTTCTCGAGGTGTGTTACACGGGATAGGTCTCCCCAGTTTCAAAGAAGAAACTTGCTTGAAATGAGCAGTCTTCTTTTTCTTTCCTTTTTTTCCTTTCTTCTTCTTCTTACCACTACTAGTAGTAGCTCCTTCTGAATTTTTACAGAACTTGACCTCAGCGGCATTATTGTTATTCTACGGCTACTAATCCACAGATTACTCACCACCACCTGTGGTCCCTCCCCCGCCGGTGGTGCCACCATTTGCAGCACTAGTTCCTCCCATTTGACTGCCTGCCCCCGTTCCATCTAGTTCCTTCTTCTCGTCTTTATCATCTGCTCCTTCTTGGTTCTGTAAAGCTAATTGAGCATAAGAAACGTGATTTGAGCTCGACTTTAACCTATTCCAGTAGCTTTCAAGCGCTAAACACTTGTAGGTGCTTGAAAGCCTTGTTAGCAACCGTAGCGATTCGTGAAAATCAAAGTGTTACCGGCGGTGGAGCGCCATCTCCTGGTGCTCCTGGCGCTCCGCTGGGAGCTCCACTGGGGGCGCCCGTTCCCGACCTTTGTGACATTAAGGAAGACCGCTTTGGTGGACTGCCGAATAGTAACTGAAGCACACCGTGAACTATTTCATCACCGTTGTTTATCGTTATCTTCGGCAAATTGTGAGCGTTGATTTTCTTTGATATCCAGTTCCATTCGTTTTATGAATTCGAAGTCAACAACCGCGTATTCTTGATTCTTGACTGCCTTGGTGTGCCAAGAACGAGAAATACCCTAAGCGTATGGGGCATTCTAGACTAGATACGCGCGTTTGACGCGCACGCGTCTATATGATAAAGGATATGGATAGCTGTCGCAGCTCAGATGGCCTCGCGTTCACTTCGTTGAGGATGAGCATCACACGTTGACCAGTCTTTATGGAACATCTTTCGTGAATGGAGGAAGCGTGCGTCTGATGCGCGACTTACGCTCGGACTCAGTGCAAATACCCTATCCAACAACTGAAAACTACACAAATAGTGCTGACGCTACCTAATAAGGTCCAGTCCCTAGCAGCCTTATCGCTCTTTAGAAATGTCGCATTCATCGTTTGTTCGCTTTCAGCAAAACGCGCGGCATTTTCATCCCGTAGCTAAATCCGCGACCGCCCAAAAGAACATTTTTTTTTCGCGAATTCAGACGTAGTAAACAGGTTTGTGCTGAACAAAAAAAAACGAAATAGGGAATCTTCTGATGCTGCCGTAACTGAAGGTGTGAGTACGGCTCTTTGATGAGGAGGATTTCGACTCGCTTCATAACGAAGTCATCCTCGAAATGTTCAGAGGTGCACACCAAACGACCGTAGGCGAGGCGCGGCATTCTTGGTCAGAGACACAGGCGCTCTGCATGCTGGCTCTGGTTGTCTGCTTCCGCTAGCAGCGGTGCCCATGCCGCAGCTGATTACCAGAGTCAGCATGCGGAGCCCCTGTGTCTCTGCCCGAGGACGCTGCGCCGTGGGAGGCGATCAACACGTACGCCGCGATGCTGCCGCGCCGCATGCGTATGCCACTCCAGGTTGGTCCCTAAAATTCGACGCATTGAATGACTTTGGTGGCCACCGCCTCAGTTTATCAGCTCCGATAGCAATTATCTGTCGCACCCAAGCTTCGGAAACCTACCTATTTCTCTCCAGCACTCTTCGTACCTGTGAAGGCTGCAGCAGCGACGGGCAAATGAATCGACCAATCACAGCCCAGCAGCGTACCTTTTGTCATGCAGCCCCGCTCTGCGGTTCCGACCCTTGTCTACGGCAGTTTGGAATTCACAGTATTTAGTTCGAAATCGCTCCTAACACAACTTTGCTATCTTACCGTTAGAGTGTTAAAATTATAATGAAGGGCCACTGCTTTTTTTTTTTTTGAAATTCTCAGAAAAAAACCTCTTTATGAGAGGAAAAATTTTATGGCTGGTATTCAGAATTATGCTCCTAAGCTCCTAATAACTAGAGGAGAAGGTCGTATACAGCACCTTGTCATTTGAAAAGTTTTATGCAGTTCCATCTCCACTAGCAGGAGCAATATAACATTAGATTCATTGAAGCTTCATGGGTGAATTTCCAATTATTTTGTAGAAGATACATATTTCTCTTCAGAAACTCAAGAAAATACAACTACATATTTACATGAACCTAGGTAAACTGAAGCCGAAAAGCAAATAGTCATAGTAATAGAGTCGCACGAGCATTTTCGAAAGCCGCTCGCTTATTCGAACTTGTTGTTCGACAACAGTTCGCATTTCAGATGACGTCACGTTCATTCCTGAAACGGACACATTTATTTCCCGCCTTAGTCATATTGCTTCACCTCATCCGAGGAGTAAGATCCAAAAAAGAACCGGTAATTTCTGCACTGATTCGATCTCTTTTATTCTGCTCAACTCCAGCCGTTGTGAAGAAATCGTCCAGCTGCTGCGAGAGCTGCACTTCCTCACCGTGGTAATACTTTACAATGGTGTACTTTGTGAAGTCTTGCGGGAAATTACAGAACCTAAATCCTGATCATATCTTATAAGATAAGCAATTGCTTTAATAATAAAACAAAAAAAAGTACCAGGAAGCAGGAGCGAAGTGGCTGATGATGTCTCTCTCAGCGGGACCGATCGGGTGGCTCGTACTGTTGAGAATATTGTGAAGTTTGTTCAGAAAACAAAAGATATTCAGCGAATAGTCGCAGCCAAGACATGTTTTAGGTCCTCCATTTTCATCACTGAAAAAATAAATAGAAGACTCGAAGTGAAGAGATTGAATGGTAAATTTGAAATGTGTCGATGACCTTAAAAGGGTGTGTATCATCGTGAGGGAAGAAGGGGCGTAACTAGGCGACTGTGATTGGTGCACTGGGGCCGCAGGTCACGCCCACCGGTTTAACTCTTACGGCGCTAAGCACAAATAGACCATGTATCATGGGACTGACGCCTTTCGAGTTCAAACAGATGGGCGTGACGGACGGCCCGATTGCGCCAATCAGAGTCGCTTGGCTACACCCCTTTTCCCTCACGATGATACACACCCACCTTAAACGCACCTTCCCACCTCAGAACTGGTTTTTGAGGATTCCCTATGGGAGTAATCTCATGCAATTGCTACATACAATGATATGCGTAATTCTATGTGCAAATGCCGAAAAAAAAAACTCGTTTCTGAGTTCCAGTTCCTGGGGTGCCTGTGGACGGAGAGGGGCGGGGACAGAGCACTTTCTGGTGAACTCACTTCTGAGAGCGCATATTCTCAGAGAATTTGTACTCCTTGTGGGAGTTCGTTATTCATTCTTCGAAAGAATAGTAACTGCACTCCATGTGCGCTGAACGGGAGGACATGGGGTGCGTTGAACGTGAGGACGGGAGCCCTGCCACCTCGCTTTGGCTCCGCCCACAATCTCCTCAAGAACTGCGAATCAAGAACGGGTCTTTTCGGGCTTTTTCAATCACACTTACCAATCTGATCAGCAAAAATTGGAGATTTGCTTCATACGGGAATCTCAAAACTATACTAAGATGGAAAAGTGCCTTTAATTCTCTTGATTCAAGAATGACTAGGATGCAGAGTCTCACTTCAGAATCATTTCTTTTCACATCACAAGAATCTTTTCACATCCAGGCGACGAGAACCATTGCGGCTTACACAGCCTTTTCCTAGAATAAAGTCGAAAACTATCTTATTGAGCGGTTCCTTTTTTTTTTTTGGAGAAGTTTGAGGAGTCTACTACGACAACTACCATAAGGAGTGGGAAAGTCTGGACTATCGTTGGCTCCTAACGTGTCGAGAGAGCAATTCCCTGCGAAAGCTGTCGCCGCTAACACTTGAGACTCTCAAAAGAAAGGTTCCAAAAGTGTTTTTAGTACTTGTGTGAGAAATATTTGTACCACTAATATAAGCGTTGTCTGAAGATTTCGCTTCTGTCAAGATTTGAAAATAGAGTTTGGGCGAGACGTGCCTTCAAATGATGTCTCTACCCAGTGTAACTTGTTATAGGTGCACGTATATTCGTTTTCTGCACCATTCCGTCCTACCTGAAGCATTTCTTGGCATATGTGGTGAAGAAACGAGAAAAAGGATCTTCAACTATGACCAGTCTGTGAGCTGCCACAGACACTTCAGAATTCTTTGCCTGTAGAGCCTCACAGGATCTGGAATTGGTAGTTCGACATCCAGAAAATGATTTGGAGACCGTCCCCACTTTTCAACCTCTCCTGTCACCAACAAGTCAGTGCCCTCCGAAATATCCTGAGAACCATTCAAATGAAGAAAAATGGCACACTGAAGTGATGAGAGCACGCCAGGGATTTGACAAGCGGCAGATGAATACTTCGCCGACGACTGGAATGTACGCGGACTGTAAGTTGCAAAGGAAACTGTCGAAAATTTTTCTGAGCCAGCCTCCAGAAGAAGCCTGCCTAACTCACAAGGTAGGTGTCGCCGAGCTGTTCCCCTCTGACGAATGGCCTGATCAGGTGCTGCTTGTAAAATGGAGCTGTATCCACATTGTCTTGCAATACTTTGGCAACAATATCAGATGATTTTGCTGGAATTCATGTTAAGAATTGTATTGAATTGCCTCGTAGCTCGTAGCAAAGTTGAGCCTCACATTCATGAACCTCAGAATTGCTATGAGGAGTTGAGTTGGGTTCACTCGGCAAGTCGAGGATGAAGTGCTGGGCAAATGCGCAGACAACACCAACTAGGACACATTTCCAGCGGTTTTTCTGAAAAAAAAACCAGTCTAAATAAATCCAAAACAATTTTTTAAAGAAATCTTTCTAATTTTCATCGCAGTTGCAAATAATTGGGCATGTCAGTGACTCCTCCGTGAGTTGCTAAGTTACATTTTGTTTCAGCGATGTTTCTGGAGATTTAAATCCTCTTCAACAGGTTCAGAACTTACCCAAACATTCGTGGAAGCTTCACTAGAGGTTTTTAAAGGAGAATACATCGAGATGGAGATAAGAAGGAATCACGACAACACCTGCAAAAAGGCCTTGAAAAAGCGAGTGTGCAAGTTTGTATTGAGATGCGGGAAAAAAAGCGAAAGCTACATTATACTAACGACGTTTCCGAGACAAGATTGTATCTCCGCAAGATGAAAATGTATGGATTGGACGTCTTTGATGCGTTTCTCATGTTCACACCTGCTTGGCAGAGTACAGAGTGATCTGAAAGCCTTCGGTCGGAGTGTGGGTTCTGGGAAGAACTTTAGAAAGGCCAAATTAAAATTTGGTTCAATTTTCAGCGCTCACCAGTGTGTTTCTAGAAGGATGCTGAGTATGTGGAGTGTCTTTCATGAATGTCCATTTTCAGTTGTTGAAACAGACGCAAGAACGTTCCATGGTAGAGTTGCCCATGAACAGTAGCACCTCATCAGCTTACTCCACCGAGGTATTATAACAATGAGATAGGATTTGCTGGAAAAAAGATCAACCCATGCATGGCAAGACCAGATCATTAACTAGACCAACTAACGCATACCCGAGACTGCGGAAGATGGTTATCTTCTAGTTTTTTTTTTCGAAGCTCGCCCTCTACCCAGAGGCATGTACGTAGGCTTGAACCTATAATTCTTATTACTGGTGGTTACTGCCAGTTAAAACCGTGCGTGAAGAGGATTCTGTGGGGCATCCGGCATAACATTTGATCACATATAATGTCCTTCTTAATTTCATGGAAAGATGAAATCGGAAGAACAAGTAATTGCAAAAAATATTGAAAAAGAGGTAGATAATTCCATTGGAAGGATACATCACGCATTCGACTTCAGCTAATAATCGTGTAGGAATTGCATGCCTATGTGCCCTATATTGTGACTTACGGAGGCATCTGTTGACCCAGACCAGCGCTCATCTGCTCAGACGCCTCTGGTACTAAAGACCCGGGAGGGATGGATGGTTTGACTGGACGGGGACGACGTCGAGCCACTAACCATGCGAGCGACAGTAACAAGGAAATGACAGTAACAACAATTAATAAAAATTAAAAATGAACTGGTACAAGGCTTTTAATCACTTTACAAAGCAGATTCAGAAATCCGGTGACCCATTTCCGAGGAGTAAGCTACTCCACGTAGACAATGTGTGCTGGTCCGTGCCGGAAAAAGTAGTCCCTTAGTTGCGTAATTAAACCTTTCTTTCAACTCGTGTACCATGCTTCTATGAGAATGGAGGACTTTAATTAGCACCTACCTTTTTCCTTCCCAGAATTTTCCTGCTAAATCCAATAAATCCAAATCTAAATTTTAAACCGAAACACTGCATTATGCTGCAGCTCTTACGTATCGGTGACGTTACACGGCATAATTCTTTATCTGACGCATCAAAACCATTCGCTTTCGATTTCTACATCGCTCAAAGATCTAGGTTTTTGACAAACATCGACGGATCACATCCTCATACTGCTGTAGGGCTGGGATTCGTGTACGTATAACTAATCAAGGCCAGGTGAGCAAACCTAGTTTCACGTTCTGCGTCTCTTACGATTGCGTAGTCTATAAAGAATGTACCCGCTAAGCATTGTTGGTTTACCTGACTAGCGTTCCCAGCCCAATTTTCCAGTTTTCAGGTTTCCTTGACAATATGCGGCTATAGGGCCATACTATTAACAGCTGCTGTTCTCAGCTCCTGTTCTCCTGCCATAGCACTGCCTATGTCAACCTCAGACTATATCCAAATCGGACGACTCTTGCTGATCACAGTAGTGCTGTATTCTTGTTTCTGGGTGTGGTTCAAGGATCCAATTCAGGGACCGATTCCACAGAGCAGCTTCAAAAGTATGTACAATGCTGAAACATACCCAATAGATTCTATGGATAACAACAATTTAGATCCACATGGAGAAGATGTGGTGGAACGGATCAAAACTGGTAAATACGACACGGCACCATTCAATAGAACACATCTGATACCTCCGTTTTACCAGTATCGGGAAGCATTCGTGGTAGCTTGAGGTGCTTCTTTTTCATTCAGTTAAGCTAAGGCCTTATGGAGATATTGACAGGTGGCACCGACTTACCATTTGTCCTCGTGTAAGATTGAGAAGGTTATGACTACCATTACTGATGCAATATTCTGTTATTTAACGAACACCACTGAATTTCTGGCTGACAACCGTACAATTAGCACGGAAGAATATCATATAAGGTGAGGTTTCGGGGTTTCACACTTCGCTTTGCCCCGGTTTTTGGTACTAGCGTGGTCCGTTTAACACCATCTCAACCGTTGCAAGAAAACGTCGTTCACACTGATTTGGAAAAGAATCTTGAGTAATTTGGTCGTTTATAGGTTCTGTTTGGATCAAAACATGCATGTGGATTATGAGAAACTTCATAGTATTCTTGGAGATTCAGCAATAGAGTACGCCGTGGTGCGACATCCTATCGAGAGGTTCCTGAGCGGTTTCATCGATAAATGCATCAAGTGGGTGACGTCATTCTTTGTTAATGATCTTCTGCCAAAAACTCCAACAGGAAAGCAGCCCAACCCACAGTAATACGTCGAGTTCGGAGCCTAAGGCCATCTTCCTATCAGCGCCCCCCCCAGCGACGGGCAAAGAT
>JARK01001346.1:1995111-2013162 GCA_000688135.1 Ancylostoma ceylanicum | reverse complement strand
GCTTGCTGGGCTCTATTCCCCCGTGGGGGCTGGGGTAGGGTTTCACCGGGGAGTTAGCCGGGCTCCCCGGGAGTGGACGATGGAGCTTATTTGTTGGAGGCGACTCCGAACCGCCTCCCTTGTACCTCCCAGTCACTTGAATGCAGGGCTTTTGATCGGATAGATGTGCACGATACAATCCGCAGTTACGCAAGCACACCCACGCACGCATGCATGAACATACTCACGCGCTGACAGAAAGTATGAATCGTTCCGATACTGCAGAAACAGGGAGTCCATCCCCTGAATCCACCCGCGTCTCAGGGCAGGTACAAGGTCGCGTTTGGTCCGCGATTAACCCCCTATCCGCCACCTGGGGACGCGCCACGTAGCCTTCGCGACTAACCGGCTGTGATCCCTCTATGAGGGAGATCCGTGGAGGCTATCCATATGTTCATTAATACTACGTGCTTGGAACCAAAAAATTACCGAATACTACCATTAGCACTTCTCATCGTCCAACAATTTTAAAAAATATGTACATATCCACCCACAATTCGCTAGTTGTTCTGAGTATTACAGTGCAGCGTTTTTGTTGATTCTTTCACCAGCCAAAATGTGTGCCACTATCACAATTTCAACCCTTTTCACCTACGTGCGAAAAAATAAGGACTCTCCTTGCTTCAAAGAAGAAACAAAGAATAAAAAGCATCAGAATGGCGTCCTCGCGCTAAACAGTCTTGGCGGTCATAATTTCCTAACCAACAAAACAAGGATAAGAAAGACCGAGCGATCAAAACAAGTTGCACTTTCGCAATAATTACCGCTTCGGCGCAAAGACCAGAGTTACGATATCCTCAGGCTATGAAATGCAAACTTGAGTTTATCCAGGACAAACGCGTTAACACCCCTCAAATTTACCCAATCTTAAAATGAGTGACATCACGCAAACACTGGGTGACCTGCATGTTGCAGCCAGGCTCATGGGGGAACGATGAAATTGGAATAGCAGTGGATTTATGTGTGACTTGTCTCCAAAACGATGAAAGTTCTGGTGTGAACCAACCCGAATGGAATGTTTCATCTAATACACTATTCTGTCTATATATTTAGAAGCAAACCAAATGATTGTTGCAGTGAAGCTAAAAAAGTGGAAGAACGCTGCTTCGGATGTAAAGGTGACATGGAGTGCTTTGTGCAGAAGCTCTATTCTGCTATGGTTAACGTGCCAACTACGAATTCGACGGAATACGATTACGAGGTTGCACATTTCGCACCGCAAACCTGGTAGGTTTGAGCTAGGAATTGGAACAAATCGACAAGCTCAAGGTCTGGGGTCAAGGGTATTTATCACGCAGAAGTGGATTACTTTCTTGGTTTGGGAACAAACTCAATGACCTTTGATGTCTTCTTCCAGGTATTGCAATTTCAAGGACCACCTTCACCACTATGTAATTCTTAAGTTCAAGGAGGGCGCAGAAGGTGCATCAGCGCTAGCAAAAGAGCACGAGACAATCTACCGGCAGGCAGGTGTCCCTGACAACTTGCTGAAGGAAATCTATGCGCAGCTGCTTGGTTAGCTTTATTTTTCATATATCTACTTAGTTCCAAATTCATAGCTCATCTATGTGCAAGCAACCGGAAGACAGCCAATTCTAGTCCATGTGCAAAAAAAAAAACATGAAAAATCTCCGCATATGTTGTAGGCGGTGTTTTGGTGAATATTTTACTCTTCCCAAATGGAAATTTTGTGGGACAGAACCGTGGGTAAGGAACTTGGGCTGTGGTGATTGTCCAAGCGAGGGTCGGAGCGAAAGTCCGGGGCTAGGATTCATGACTGCATAACCGAGCGAAACGGGTAGCAAAGCTTTTTTTTAGCATCCAGCGTTTCAATGGTTCTAACCATCCTTGCTTTGCCTGGTTGAAAATTCGTGAACCCCAGCCCAGGTGTACCAGCTGATAAAAAAATTGCGCCATTCACTCTGAACATTTTCATTTCAAAACGGATTCTAGACATCAGTAGGCATATTTTGAACATTTCATTTCTTTTATGGGACCCACTAGAAAGGAACTGATTTTCCTGATCCGGTAAAAATTTCCCACTCGGCTAAGTGACTTCAACTCGGGATGAACCAATTTTGTGGTTACATTTTGCGAAATCCAATGCTCAATTTTCTTCTTTTTCTCTGTTTTCTGGTTATGATTTGCTCTCATTCCGATCCTAATTCAGTTGGAGGCACTCGACATTCGACTTCTGGCACTGCTGCTCGAGTGGATGCTCGCAATACTTTGATGGACAACAAGTCTCTTCTTCTCCGAGTCACGCAAATGTACTACTATGATTTTGTCGTGTTCAATTTTTCACTGCCTATTCTTGTATGAACACTGTACATACGTAATGCTGCTCAAACTTCTCCTCACAATTAGCTAATTTCGGTGATTATGAAACAATTGAAATGCGTAGGTTAGAGTACGGTCTGATTCAGTCACAGACTTTGTTAAGTCGCTTTTTAGAAATGTCGAATTTCTAAGCACAGATAATCTCTGATGATTTTAAAAGATAGCCGCTATTATTCCTGGAGTCCACACAATCGATGCATTCCTCAACGAGTGCACTTTTTACCGAACAAAAGTTTCTCTTAAGATGCATGCTGGAATGCAATTTGTGGAAAAGAAGGGCCCAAGGGTTCGATTCGTCTTCGAACAATGATGAGGACTAATTTCCTCTACTTCATAGGCTCTCTAATAGGCTACACAATTTTAGGATGCATAAAACGTCAAAGACGGATCTTTTGGCCTAGTGTTCTCTAAATATGAGAGCCTGTAGCCCGTTCTTATCTCAAAACAACCAAATGAGCCCGTTAGAGACCAGAAGCGTCATAAGCGAAACCTTGGACTATTATTGCGAAGTGAAAGAAGCGTCAGCTTGTCAGTCATTAGTAAAGAAAAGAGATTTACATTTCAACGAGGCACGAGTGGTCACTTCTTCACCAAGCACCAATTCATCCTTGAACGGTGGTTAACAACCACTTATTTTCTGTGGAGTTTGGATTTATACCCATTAAGGGCTTGAAGAGTCTCCTGGGCGTGATTTCAAGACCTAGGCAAGGATCCACATAATCGTTGAAGAGTCCGAACTACTAGCCACGTATCTCTGTAAAAGATATCTATAATGGAGCAGCATAGATTTTAAAATCGATATACATTTTGCTTGTCATCACTGACGATGCGAGTCAAAGATGGATGACCATGCCACCTACGGATGAGACCTTGTTGACTCGTGATACATTTAAATACAGAGTGTGTTACAAATGGACTTGGATGCTTCACTGACATCACCCAGGGTAAAAGTGTCGATGCTCGTGTTAACTATAGGTAAATCTGCATGGCCTCAACAGCTATACCCTGGGTAACAACGATGCATACTGCTCATGGATTTTATGTTTGTTCGTTTTCAAACTTGGTCATTTGTTGAATTTATAAGTTCCTCTACAATCTCAGACCAATAAGGAGGAGGATTTCTTGTGTATACGTAAGTTTGCAATGAAATTTAATAAATGTTCGACCTTACTGATCTGTAGGGATAAGGGATGCCGAACTGAGAGCGTCACGTCTATATACCAGTCCTCAGTGCACTTCACCTCTTCAGTAGGACAACAACGAAATCAATGCTTGCTGCAGCAATTTCCATAGCAATGCGTAATTCAATTCTCTTTTATATTCTAGTCGCCTAAAAACTCTTTTCCACATAGTCTTCAATGTTATTCGTTACTCAACATCGTCTTCCTCTCTCAGAAACCTTATCAAGGGCACTAATTGCGAATTGAGAATATGTGCTTGCCGACGTTTACATCACACCATGTAGCAGAGTGTTCATAACACGTTTCACTCAGGATTAGTCTCCCTCATCTTTAGAGAAAGTACAGATTTTTTACCTTATCCTATTTATAACAAATATTCTAAGCCGACGTTAAGATGACAATCGGTGCACAAATCCGGATGTTCGAGCAGCTGTTCCTTTTCCAATATGGAAGAAGTGGTTCAGAAGTGCCTTTGAGCTTGGAACCCACAAACCTACAATTGCGTTATCCGAACACTTTAAACTTTTTTTAAATTTTACTCTGACTTGTAACTCAACCACTTCTTGCGACTCACTTTTGCAAAATCTTTGGTACTCGATAAGTTCTCCTAGAAATGTGGTTTTCGGCCTCTTCCATAATCAGAGGAGTCTCAAAGAGGAGTTTATTCTAACGAGTGTTCAAGAAACAACACCAACTCTAGTGGAGAGCTGTACTATGGAATAAACCTCCGAAGAGAGCAGAGTGTGAAGCACTGGGAGCTCATAACGTTCCGTCTTCCTTTTCGCCTGTGAATTAGCTTTCCTGGATTTCTTGTGCATTTGGTGGTCAAGGTCCGTTAGTTGAGTTTCCGGAACTTCGTTGAATGAGCAGATAACTGCCACGTACTTTTTTCACTTCAAGATAATTTTTTTGACTAAATCATCATCTAATGAGCAGTTCGCAGAGAGTCGGTTTTTTCTTCATATCCAAAAGGATGAGAATCAATGCCAGCTGCAAAGTTGCTACATATCTTCCATTTTCCGTAGTTTGGACCGCTGACCGATCAAGCCAATTGTACTCACTTGGCACGTTTTGAAAACTGTTCGTCTAATAATGTTATTTGCTCAAGAAGTAGCAAAAGCTTCCGGTTAAACAATTCTTGCATAAATTAGCACTTCGCCAGTGAATGTGCGCATTTGCTCGTTCACAAAAACAAAGCACGCGCATGTGAATTCTCGTCGTCAACGCCCAAAGCCAAGCTTAACTGTTGGAACAGAGCTTCGTTGTTCCATTTGTCACTCGCCGGACTCTTCTGGGAATGTACGTGGATTCTGATATTTTTGTTACTATGGACTTTGAGCTTACGATTTCAGAGGAATTGGATGGCATTCTGTTATCTTGTGATGGCTGTCGTCATATCTATCCTTATCCTTACGGTGTTCCATCATCAATTCTGTCTACGAAGTTGCTGCTCATGCTGAGATGATTCGTGTGCGGGCTGCACATGGTGCACAGGTTTTTTTCCATATGTTACCTATTGACAATTTAAATTTCCCTCCATATCTGTTGTCCAACGACTTCGCCAAGAGCACAAATTCAAGAAAACTTGGTGAAAGCGTAAACCAGGACACCTCTTGAACCGTCCAGGCTTATTTCGATCCTTTCTTTACTTGCTGATTGAATTACTTCCTCAGAAGCTTTCTATTCCAGTCCACAGAGATTGTCTGTTTGAGTGTTCTTCAAAGTGCAGCTCTCGAACCAATTTCTTCTCTGGATTATTAGAGAAACGTTTACTCCATACGAAAGCAAAAAACCAAAGAAAAAGCAATATTCTTTTCACTGCTTTGCCGCTGACCAGGCTACGCAGTTGAAGGAAATGTTATTCCCACACCTCACTCAGCGATTTACAGTGGGAGATGAGTGATTCACTAATTGGGTCAGTCCACTACCATGCTACGATGTTTTCTTCTCGGGCCTTCAAAACTAGCTCACGAACTCTGATTCAACAGTGTGATAAGAACGTTTCTGTTTTTTTTTTTTTTGCTTATATAGAGCGAACACAAGCTTGTTGATAAGTTTATTCTTGAGATTTCAAAGGAGCAGCCCGCTCAGAACGTGAAATAGCTTCTGGAACAGCTGTGTCACAATAAAATAATCTAAATTTTCCCCATGGTCCTACGAAATTCAGTAAAATCACATCAGACACAAGTTCAAGGTCCCTGGTACTATGTTTTAGGCATTCAACTCCTTTACCCCTGGAAACCTTCTGCAGTTAGGACAAAAAAAAAGCTTTTTGCATCAATGTGAAAAATATCCATTCACGCAGCCAAGTCAAGTCCCATTCAGTCGATCAATTAAATGTTCGGCACACTTTGTACGGTGAAATAAATAAATAAATAAATAAATAAATAAATAAATAAATAAATAGAAGTACCACTCCTTGGCACTATTTCTGAGCGCAGGGCACCTATCGGACCCGACAATGACATGACGCACTTGGGGAGACTGCCAAGTGGCCCACAGTAGTCACTTTCCAAAATGTTTATTCTGATGAAAAAGATTATGTGATCAAATTTATGAAGATTTCATCTAGTTACGATTACCTTCTTTTGCATGTCTCTTCGTTATTCCGGAGCGGTGATCGGTTTCCGACATACTGCAATCTGTATTGCATCTTTTTTGTTCGGAATGGTTGTGCTTCCACGCCATGATAGCGATCTTAGCTCTAAAATCTGCTGTGCACTGCCTCTGCACCTTTTGCGTGCTTAGTGGGTGAATTCACGCAATTCTCATCCTTGGAATGAGGTGCATGGAAAATGTTGCAGGTTCCAAAGCTTGGTTTTCTGCCATCTGAGGCTCCAGGTGCAATTCAAATAGCCCTCAATGTCCGTCCTTCGAGAAATATTTGGGAAAAAGAACATCTCGAAGACGTCATTCCTTTTCTTGAGAACCTTCCTTGTTCTATCCATGTTTCGAAGGTTTCAAGTCAATTTCTTTTGAAAGCCGGTTCAGCTTCTACAAGCAAATGTTTTTCGATGAAACGGATCTGAAAAGCAGTGATGTTTTCCCAAATTACACCCTGAATTTATTTATTTATTAGATACACCGATAGCATAGTCAGAGCGCCAAAAGTAACAGAGTTAGTACAATCAGAAAACTTATACAAAAATGCTGAAACAACATAAAAGAAAGCAGTCACTTGCGCAGTGGGTTTGGATCTAAAGATTGAGCCGTATGAGTGAATTCGGTCTCGCACGTAGGTGGTGAATTCTCAGTGTGTGAAATAGATGGTGACTATGGGCGTGCAGGATTTCTCGCTTTCTGTTTTTATTACACCTTCGATTTTATTCAAAATTGATTGAATTCACTTCTGCACATGCCTAACACTTCTGAGATTTTCGGCAATGGAAGATATGTTCAACACACAGACACAGTCATGTTATTTTTAAGGGTATTTTTAACTGATAACACTCATATGTGTTGTTTGACAATGCGCTTAGCGGACGAGTAAACTTGAAAAAATGTGTTTTCATGGTGATTTCACAGTCCGAGGTGATTGCTTTCACATTTCGTTTTTTTTTTCATAACAGAATCCATTTTATACTATCAAAAACCGCGCAATGCGGAAAACCAATAATTGTATATATAGATATAATCTGTTCGCGCTAGCCTTGTTATTATAAGTTCTTCGAAAGAGGCAGAAAGGAGAAAAAGAGAAACAAAAGTTTCTGTAGAGAGCTCATAATACGCTCCTCAATTTTCGATTGAAAGAGTATCTTTGGTTGACGTACCAATTTGTTAAAAAATGGGCGGTCACTTGAACTTGCTCTGCAGGATGACGTCATTGCCAGCGAAAGTTTTCGCTATCAGTTTGGTATGGATCTTGGTGCTGTTGTCCTCATGGTTATTGTGCAGTGACTTCGCTCGAGACTCTATTCATCGCTCAATGTCTGTTCAAACGGGATCACTTCACACAGCAAGTATATTTGTTTTTGTTGAATGACGTTATTCGACAACTCTCGAATGTAGAGAAGATTTTTGAAGCAATAATTTGAAGGTGATGATTTGCTTGTAGAATATTAAGCGACGGATCTTTTTGAGGTTGACAGTCAATATATTCAAAGCTTCAAATGATCACTTCTCATTTTCCGTGTCATTATGGAGGTGCATATTCCCTCTTTCGAGATTATTAGCTTGGTTGTTTAATTGCTTCCGATTTCTATTCTTCTAACCCCTTGAAGGTAAAAAAATCGTCTCATTCTCGTAGACTAGTTCTATCATGGGGCGGGTAAAAAAGGACAACTTGACACATCGAAAAATTTTTGCAGAGAGAGAGTGAATATTAAGAAGAAAACACTTGGACGAAAAAAAAACATTCGTAACTTCTTTCTGGTGATATAAAGCAGCAAATGAGTCTTGCGATAAACCTGGACAACGCTGAGCTTGGAGCTGCAGTGAAAGCGTACGACACAGGTGGAACAGTAGGGAAACAGCCTTCGCTAAAGTTGTCCTTGTCACTAGTGAAAACGGGAGGGGGGGGGGGGAAGATGGGCGGAAAATGTAAAAGTAGGCTTCGGTCGGGAGGCCGTCACGGGCGGAAAGATAAGGATTGAAGAAAAATACTATCCCACAGTTATACGGTAAGGTTTGCCATTTACGGTAGTGTGGACCAGGTGTCCTGGGATGACCTGCATCCTACTACCATTTTCGCCAAAGTTGACGAACTTTTCACTACATTGATTTTTGTCGCCTTGCCATCGGCTCTAGAAAGAAGATATCGTGGACTCAAGGCAATCCTGAGATTCTCCATTTTATGTACTTTTGAAGCGTATATAAAGTCCCGAGAAAATCTCTCCTTCTAAAGCTGGAGATCCTCGTGAATTCAGGAAAAAATTCAAGGTATGCCGAATTTGCTCACTTACCGAGCTCAGGCGAAACAGCCTGGCTGGAAATTACGGTCCCCACACAATAGCCCATATCCTGAAGGTTCAAAATGTGTAAAGTATATTGCCTAGAAGAACCTTTATCCCGCTGCCATCTTCATCGAATTCCTGATCTTCGAAAGCCATTTTTGAGGATTCTCCGAGAATATCCTAAAATTGTATCGTTACAGGCGTACTCAGCTCGTCATTCTGCGTCGATCCATATGTAACATTCTTACATGTGGTTGCGGGAAACCCGATTTCCGAAAGGGGGGAGACGGCATAACGTGCCGCCTCCCCCTCGGTTGCGAAATAGCGTGCAGGACAGGGGAGACGGTCCGTTATGCCGTCTCCCCTTTCAGAAATCGGGTTTCTCACAACCAAATGTTGGAGCGTTATATAAAAGTCGACGCAGAATGACGAGCTGAGTACGCCTATAACCGTTCCATTTCACGAGCTACCGTAAAGGGCAAACCTCACCGTTTAACTGTAGGACCGTACTTCTCTGCAATCCTTATCTTTCCGACCGTGACCGCATCCCGACCGGAGCCTACTTTTATATTTTCCAGTACTTCGAGACTAAATCGATCCGTGGCGGGGAAAAACTTGTAAACACATGTTTGTTAGCATTTCAGAGCTTATGCAACGGAAGATGGAAATCCTGTCAAGATCTTCTAATAGGCATTTTTGGAAGCCTCAGACGAGGTAATGAACACTACTCGCCCCGCCTCCTCCCTTCCCAAAGTGATGGTCCCCTCTGAATCCTCCCTGAAAGTGAAGGTGGGCGGAGCCTCTGTGTCGGGGTATACCACCTATGGCGTAGATGCCAACTAGGCCTTCCTCAGACAGCTAAGTTTGCCATTAATATTCCACTAATATGAGAGCTTTCCAGGCAAAGACAACGGAGAACTAATTCGGCGAATCAAAAATGGTAGTTACAATACTGCGCCTTTCGAAAAAAGCAGGCTGATACCTCCATTTTTTCGCTATAAAGAAACATTTCAGGTACGTTTTATAAATAGACTTACTATTTCTTTGGGATCTGAAGAAATTCCATTTTGATTTTTAAAGGTAAAACACTACTTTCAGGTAGCACCAAAATATCACCTATCATCATGTATAATAGAAAAAGTGATGAGTACGATCACAGACGCTATATTCTGTTATATAACCAACACAAGCGAATTCACGGCAAACAATCGCACTATTAGCACTGAAGTGTACGCGCAAAGGTAAGATTGGGGATTCCTTTAACCGTTTGGTTGGTTTCATCAACAATGACTTCATAGGTAAGTAACTAGAGTTTGGCAAAGACCTAATTCAAGCCAGGGCGCAGCGCGGGTCTCCCGGGGGGCAAGCTGAGCTCCGTAGAAGAGTGAAAGAGCAAAGGGGACTTCGTGCCGAGATGCGGGACGGAATCCCGATAAACGTGTTTTTGTTGGTTCTAGGGAAAAAAGCGAAAAAGTGCACGATCTCCGGAATGCTCGTACTTTGAGCGGCGCACTTGAGACCACTGAGGTCATTTGATAAAATCGAGGTCGCGTTTAATTGGAGCAGGTATTCTACTAGTGTAGACTAAGGATTCGAGAGATTTCAAGAACCTTGTAAAGTCCAGACTAGATTGATCTTCGGAGAAACAAGGAGTAGGAGATTAATACAAGTGTATCAAAGAAAGCAGCTCAAACACATGTTCAGCACAAGAAATAAAGAAATATAAGCAAGGAATATATGCGGGGAAGTCCTCTTCTCCAAAGTCTTCCAGCCTAAGAAATGTCATTTAGTGACCATACACTTCTTAGTTAACATAGGATTGAGCTGGTTTTTCAAACACTTTTTCAGCATACCAGCCCTCATCACTCTGCAAATTTGGAGGCGATGCACGAAGTGTGCACTTCACAGAAGCTCTTCAGAAATTGTTTGAAGGCAGTATACTGGCCTTCGCGCATATTTCTTCCGTGCGGCGCATAAGCTTCGGCTGATTATTCAAACAGTCCCACCCCCATTAAAGCATGATTCACTGAAGGTTTCAACTCAATCGGCTGAGTTTTGACTGCGCACGAACTCTTCGAATCCTTTTGATGTTTGTGACTGCACATTACGTGCTCCAAACGAACGACCCCGTGGACTAGTTAGACGCGCGCAGTTTGGGATAAGAATCTCAAGTTCATTTTCTCGTCTTGCAATAACCGCTTTAAACTGCTCTGCTTCAGCCCGCAAATCCCATTTTGGTGATGTGGTCAGCACACTCCACTATCTGAAGACATGTTCCCAAAATGTACGCATCGCGAATGCTCTCAACTTCTCCCGGCTGGGAAAATCTCCCAGTTCGGAGCATGGGAGAGGACTAGTGATGGAGGTATGCATAAGGGTCAAGGAAAGGATACTAGGTCAGAGTATCCATTCATGGTGTGATGTGTGTAACCACAGACAGCTCTCAACGTTGATCTCGAATGCGTTGCCCAGGCTCTGCCTCTCTGAAATGAACTACACGTTCATTCTTTGGAGTGGGGTCACGTCTTCTTCCTGCATATATTGAATCTCTTTGGAAGATCCTCCAAAATTGATATACGGGTCGTTCGCTGACTTCATATTCCTCCCCTCCCACCGCATGACGCAGCTATTTTGCTTGTTCGTAGTTCATTTGGTGAAAGATACACTGTTCTGACTTGGAGCTTGGAAGCGGCGCACAACGACGCAGTGAGACAAACTATCGGTCCTAAAAATCACTTCTATTTCTCCATAGCATAGGCTTTATGGGGTAGTACTATGTATGAAATACTATTAGAAACCAATTGATAAATTCTCTAAAAAATAGAAACTTAAACGCAGACGCTGTTGTTCGAAAAAGTCGTGGTCATAAACCGGCATGGCCGTAGACTTTTGGGTCGGCCTGTAGGAGAAACAGTCACCAACTAGCGCTAAAAGATCATATTCAAGAACCAATATTTCATTTTATAGAAGACTTTTAAAGATTCTGTGTCGACCGCAATGTTGTCCTGGGATTCGACTCGCTACAAAATGTTTTGGGAGACTCACGGGTACAGTACTCCATAGTTCGAGATCCTATTGACAGATTCCTGAGCGGATTTGTGGACAAATGCATCAAGTATGAATTGTTTTTCTATCTATTGGTTAGCTAGCAGCCGCCATTCCGCCATTCGAGTGCTGGACTTTGTGTAGACCCCATTTTGCAAGTCAACACGGTAGTGGCTGTTGCAAGCATAGGTTGGAGGTGAAAAAATAGGGTTCTTGCTACCCCTACGCATCACAACGATCCTACGTGCTCTTTCATTTATTTATACATATTATCTCTTGATTGCAACAACACATTCGACTCTATTCTGTTCTTGCGATGATTCCAGCATTTTTCCAGCATTTCGTTCATCAGCGCTATCCAATTTGACATTGCTCCCCACTTCTACAGACATCGCTTCTTTATCAATTTAAATTTCACTATATAATCAAGCCATTTTGTTTGAGGTCTGCCTCGATATCTGCTGCCATTTCAGTGAGTATGGAAAAGAAAAAACGCGATGCTTTGGGTGCAATGGCGATATGAGATGCTTTATATCGAGGCTGTACAACTTGATGATCACCAGACAACGTGAAAACTCGACGAAGTATCAATACGAGCTGGCACACTTCTCACCACAAACATGGTACTGTCTGTTCCGAAAAATAGAGCAATTTAATGTGGATGTTGGTGCACAAGACACATTGTATTCCATGCCAAAATACGGAACCTTGGCATTTTGCAAAATTCGTCCACCTAGTTGTTGCAAAAGGAGTAATTCAGTTCCGTTTTGAATGCTTCTACCACCGACTATAGGATAAATTACAAATGCATGGCAAAATTATATGGTTTTTTATCAATCATCCAACTTCGATTTGCGGCTTTGTATACGATTATTCGTTCTTCTGAGCTGGCATGCCAGAGAGGCTTAATTCAAAGTGGTGAACGCCTTATCTTGTATCGTTGCTTCGCATATAACATCTCGGAAAATTAGAGGACATTTGACAGCAAATTCGCAATGATATAGTACATTATGGGATAGAGCAAGTCCTCCTCCAACTTAAGGCAATCGCGTACTTGGGAAACGATCAAATTCTAGCGAGTGGTCGAACGCGCTGTGGGCTTAGCTTCTTTCTTGCCGGAAGTTTTTTCTTTCCCAAAAAAAGAAGAGAAAAGTTGAGTGTGCGAACCACCGCACATTCCAGGAACGATTTTAGCAATAGGCGGAAAATAAAATTTAAAATTTCAAAAAAAGTTGGGTGTTTAGATCTACATTCTTGCCCAAGCTTGGGTGGCGGCATCCCTGTATTTCCACACAACTGTTCCTGCTCTGCTAATGCATGGCAACCCATTAGAAAGACTCTGTGAGACTTGAGGAAAACGCTTCTCACTGTCGGGAAAAGTCGTGTTCAGGACCTGAACCTGGTGATTCAGGTCGCGTAGCATGTCTGTATGAATGAGGGGGACTACCCGAACGCTGCTACCAGCCTAAATTGTGACCAAACTTTCGAGTTACGTAGCATGCCTGCATGGATTTCCTTCCTACTTTCCTTCTTGTTTCCACTGATTAAATCTTCCAATTAGGAAGGCTTTTGCCTTTCTGATTGCAAGGCTTAGAACGGGTGGAGAAGGTCTACAAATTTACTACATACACTTTATTTTCGGTTGCCGCAGCACACCACGGTCGAAGCGTCAGCGTCGCAGCGCAAACATCACAAGAATTACCTTGTGCACACTGCCACGTAGTGGTTAAAAGTAACAATCAGATTGTTTCCAGGTATTGTAATTTCAAAGACCATTTCGATGACTATGTCATCATTCGCTACAAGAAAGGTTCTCACGGGGTGTCAAAGCTTGCGGATGAGATTGATTCAATCTTCTCACGAGCACACATTCCATACCACATCAGGAGGGAAATTCGCGACCAACTTCTTGGTGAGCAGCATATAAACATTTTTCGATACATTGTCATTCAGTTGCTAGTGTGTTGTTCTGATCAGAGTCAAGTATATCTTTGAAAATAGAGATTTAAATATGTATATAGGTTCAAAATAAGTCCAGCAGATTTGACAGGTTTCTTTTGATTCTTTTGCACATCGAGAAAAACTCTCATGTGAGTAACCCATTTCAGTTGGAAAAACTCGACACAAAACTTCCGGCACTTCACCACATTCCAGAGCACGCAGAACTTTGTTTGAAGACGTATCACTCCTTGCCCTTGTCACACGTATGTATTACTATGACTTCATTGTCTTCGATTTCACTTTGCCTGTTCTCTTGTAACATTTTCATATTGTAGGTTGATATTGATGCTGACATTGCTAACAGAAATTTCTATTGCTTCACATTCATTCACTTACACTACGTGATGTAAATGATGTTATAACGTTTCATAGCTTTTATTCTAATGAACATTACTCGCGATATGTTCATGAATTCATGCACGACTAATCGTGTCCTCAGGAATGATTAATTGATGTCTATAGTACATAGCAATCATCGTGCGCAAGTATTATGTAGTGACAGCACAACGTGCGAAGCGGAGTAAGTTTAATTCTGCAGACGAAGCTTTCTCTTTACTTTTCATGCAAAATTATAAACAAGTAGTAAATAAGATTATGTCTAGTCAACAAACGTTCCTATTAAATTTAAATGAAGTATGAAAAAAATCTTGCAATATGGCTAGATTTTGTCTTGTCACGAATCTTCAACGCTCCATAAAATTACTTTAGATACAAAGAGCCTGTACAATACGGATTGCCAGGTCCTATCAGATCTGAAGCATTCGCGATAGCCAGAGAAAGAGAGTTTGGTGATACATCTTCTCGTAAAATAAATAGTACATGGTTCGCGCGTTTTGCACCCAGCCTTCGAAACCTAATGGGACTTCATGTACTTCATGGAACTGAGCCAAGTTCTGAATCACAATTCACTCGAAAACAACGATGTTCAGGCATAAGTCTCTCATCAGCGGGCTGGACGCACCCAACGTCGCGACTAGATCAACCCGTTGACGAGAGCGCTCAACAACGGATGGGGGATCACTTATGGCAACTGGATTTCTTTTCCTCAGTGCTGTCTAAGAAGGGTATCAGCGGCGCTCGAAGGTGATGGTTTGAGTATTTGGTACATTGGAGTGCTTTCTCTAAGGTGAACTGATGTTGATGCCCGGAGACATATGTGCATGTTTTAGGTCGTCCCTACTTTCTTCTCTCTCAGAACAGATATAAATGGAAACTATTAGCTCTGTGGTTCCTCTACCAGTTGATGGCGTGGATTCTCTACAATCGGCACCAATAGGCGCTTGTCATCCACTTCACCTTACCAGCCGGATCGCTGTTTTTCTCAAATCCAAGCCACCGTATCTCCGTAACCAAATCTTCACCGTATACTAAGAAGTAAGGGTGAGATCTACCATATCCCAAATGCTTTTTGCAGAATCGTTCCGTTGCTGTGTTTCCTGATTTCGGAATGCAAAAGTA
Organism: Ancylostoma ceylanicum; assembly: GCA_000688135.1. Lineage (NCBI taxonomy): Eukaryota > Metazoa > Nematoda > Chromadorea > Rhabditida > Ancylostomatidae > Ancylostoma > Ancylostoma ceylanicum. Next base: position 1,998,206 of record JARK01001346.1, on the reverse strand, counting down.
GCACAACATCCTTTTAGTCAACGACGATTTTTGAGGTCATAATCGCGACGGAATCGTAGGACAAGTTAGGTATAATAAAACTGACCACTAACTTTTCAATACGTTCTGGATAGAAAATCACGAAAAAATCAGAAATATACGAAAGTCAGTAGCGAGAACCTTTCGCGACAAGCTATTATTTGGACATAACTTATCGAGATAAAAATAACCTTCAAAGTGTTTGCTAGGGAGCAGAGGCTGCCTAACTTGGCAGCTGTCCTGCTAATATGTTCACTCATGATGTATAAATAAGTCGCTTGTTTCACCTATTAGCTTATCGTGTTCATCGAAACATTTATATGCGGATTTCCTGTCTCGGAGATCGACGCTTTTTGCAGCCAGTTTTGCTTAAGACCTCTCTCGTGCATATGTACAACTTTCTCTCCTTATTGTTATAAAACTGCTTCATTTCACCATGATTAAGGAATCAAATCGTCACGAATTTACTTGAGGGCTCCTCAATAATTTTCGAACTATTTGGTTGTGATGTATTTGTGAACCACCACATCTGTTACAATCCCTTTCGACTGTTTATGTTCTCTTCATAAAACTAGAGAGCTTTTGATTTGGAGGCAGCAACCTTCAAAATTTTGAACGTTGACTCCATGTAGTGGTAAAAAACACTGCCAACGGGTCATATGTATGCAAGGAAAATGGAGTAGCAATTGCGAACACTCCTTTCCTGCATGCGTTAGCGTGGGTAGACTCCGACTGCTTGCAGAAGCGTGTATGGCTATGGTGGACAAACGAATGGTGGGGAGAGCGCGCCCATACCCACTTGAGACAGTATCCCTATTTCGTAAATTTATTGTGCGACTTGCGCTTTATTCAGACATTCGTGGGGCGATGGGCAGGTAGGACCCCATTCGCTCCGCCCACTTGTTGAGTTGAGGGAGCGTATCTGGACGCCCAACAAGAGCAGAGCGTGCTGTGCATGACCCCGGTCGTCCCCCATCCGCCGGAACCCGGAAGGGCACGCGGGAGAACGTGATTCATATGTCGGGGGTAGGTGCCCCACGATTTTGGGTCCACCCCCAGGTACAACTGGGGGTGGACCCATTTCCACCTGCATTCCACCCCCACGAATGTATGAGTAGAGCAATTGGGGATGAGTTGAAGTCCCCCGAAAAACCGGAATTCGGCAAAATTAACTACGGCGATTTGAGAGGATGTCTTCCAGGGTCAATGGATATGCTCTGCTTCATCGACTTCTTGAACGCGAACTATTGTGTGCAAAAATGGACAACTTCGTACGACTGGGTTAGTGAAACTCTGTTCCCGCCTACCAAGGTCAACTACTACCTTCCACCCTCGGTTTTAGGCATAAACACACGCAAAGTTTGAACATGAGTGGGGACGAGTTGAAACCGAAGGGGAGGACGTCACTGCCCCATTTGTCCTCATAGTGACCTGCACTCCTCTTGACAAGGATAAAGTGGTCGACGTTAATCAATCCCTCCGTGAGATGCGCCATGCATTTCATTTGAGTCTGAGCATTGTAGAGGCATTGCATGGGTGAGTGCCCTAGACATACAGTGAACCACGACAGGCATATGACGTACTACGTCAACGTTTAATCCTTCTAGACTCCTCTGGTACCAATTCACCGGCCCCGTAGGGATGGATTGCCCCGGACCTGGTCAAAGACTTATGCTGTAGTGTTCGTCTTGCCATTCCGCCACAGAGGCTCTTCTCTTCGATAATACATTTTTATGCATTTTTTTGTGCACGTACTGTACACAGATATTGTGATTATTCATTTTTTGTCGATCTAAAGTGTACTGAAAACATTTTTTTGTCGCTTTCAAAACTTTCTCATAGACTTACTCACCTACCAAACTTATCCGGTGAAAACTCAGCGGCTGAGTCAGTTGTTGCCCCTCCTCTTGATGCAACTGTGCCAACGTAAGCAATTTTGAGGTTTCTTCTCTTCACCAATTTCGATCTGGCACTAAATATTGGAGCTAAATTTGCCCCTCCAGGTTCGTGCTGTCATTTCGCTCCACATACTGTCACAGACATGTTATAACTCACAAGCGAATGTTTCTCGACTTAACCATTACGCAGACTTTTCTACCTGCTGCCCAACGTGCCTCAAATGCGCAGCGTTGTTTAGTAACTCAATCAGTAAAGCTATTGTCAGTTGAGGAAATCGACGAAAAAACACACACACAGATAAATGTAGCTCATGTTTTCTGCGGAGGGAGCTTTCCCGAGATCGTTCCCATCCATCAAAATCGCTCAATAGGATTAAACGCCTTCATCAAACCAACCATTTCAACCTATTCTACATTCTTCTATTCTATTCTATCAATTCGTACTCGTGCATTGACCGAGTGCGGTAGGGACATCCTATCCTCTGGTTGCAACGTCCTACTTGGTTATCAGTCCCATATTGTGGCTTGCTACTCGTCTATATATATACATACCTGCGCAGAATCCTTCGTGGCAGGAGGATTAATACTTGTTTATCGTTCACTGCCACCGGCCAAGGTGACTTGTTTCCTTTTTCGCTTCTGCAGCTTTGATTATTGTCTTTGCTTGCATCGCGTGCGACCCGCGACCAATTTTTGACGTCTGGTCGCCTGGGCAGGTGTATTGTGACAGGCTTTCTTGCAAATACAGTTATGAAGCGCGCTTCTCGTTGTTCTGTTAAGGCACGGATGACGTCATCAGGAGAACCACTAACAGAACTTCAGCACTCGATAAAGGAAGTAAATGCATCCACCCAAGTCCCAAAGTGTGTGAAGACTGCACTAAATCACTTATTGGATGAACTTGCGAAGCTCCGTAGTGAGAATGATGAATTGAAAAAGGAGAATTCTGATCTACGTGAAAAATTGAGAATTGCTGAAAGCAAACTCTCTGAGCAGATCACTAGTTCCGTAGAAAAGACTTCTCCTTCTGCAAATTGTGCCTCCTTGGACTTTCATGAATCAGAACGGTTGCGTTCGATAGTCATTAGTGGCGTACCTGAATTAGAATCTCCTATCATACGTGATCAGCTCCAACATGATTTTGACAGAGTCCTTAGCATATTAACCCATCTAAGCGTT
>JARK01001346.1:1963667-1974740 GCA_000688135.1 Ancylostoma ceylanicum | reverse complement strand
GCAGTCGGCTTATATACGGTTCCTACCAGTATCAGCAGCTGTTCAACAAGTGTTTACATGGAAACGTCGAACCGTGGGATAACGGTATGCGAATGGTGTGCAAGTAGTGGTCCCACCGTGGGTTTTCCAAGCATGGTGGACCCACCGTGGGGAAATGGTGGGCCCACCGTGGGATTGATAACAATGGTGGGCTAACGGTTGAGCAAATGGGGGCGAACACCGTCATCGGGGGACAAGGGTGGGATAACCTGGGGATAACGGTGGGCCAACTGTCAGTTGGGGGTCCACCGTGGGATAACGGTGGACCCACCGTGGTACAAAAGTTCAGAGCAGTATGGATAGTGTAGATATAGGGGCTGTGGGAGCATTTTGAGGATAGATGTGCCTAATCTAGATCATGAATTCTTCCTCCACAGGTAGATATGGAAATTCTACTATAAATTTGGAAAAAAAACCGACAAAATTGAAGTTCTAATCCTTTAAACCACTTTCAATGGACTCTGTTTTCTTGGTAAGCAACAGAAAAGAGAAACTCACCAGAGCCTCAACACATATTTGAACTTGGCTACGAGTATACTCTGGATTCTGGAAAGCCGCAACAGGAACCATCAGAGAGAGCACCCCCAGAAAAAATTCCTAAATTTTTCTGGCATAATCTGGGGTATTTGAGTGCACCGAACGCTGTCAAATCTCAAAATCTAAAATATGCTGCAAGTAAGAAATTATGCTTTTTAGCGAACTTCTTATTCACTCCTTCGACCCAGGTCGGTTTGAATTCCAGGATACCAATAATTTTTAAAAAATCGATGATGCCGTTTTCGTTCGTCATTTTTTGTCGCGCATCCACTTATTTAGATGCGTTTCTGTTTTTTCGGAGAAGAACAAAAGAAGTTATCATCAGGGGAAGCGGTACTATTGTACTTCAGCGGCCCCACTACCGACCCTAAACTCAAAATCATGGATTTCTCTGAAAACTTGCATACAAAGGTAACTGGAGGTGCTGATCACGAATATCATACTCATTTCGCATGATAGTATAGATTTTATTGATTTTATCGATTTTTACCTACCTTGACTCAGCTCTCACAATATCGCTGAAACATTGCATGGAGGGGTTTTCGAGGGTGCTGAGCACGAATATAGTAGCTGTTTTGCAAAATAAGCTTGATTCGATTGACTTTCTCCTATTTTGCCTGTATGGGATGGTGTAGTTCCGAACTTTCCTGGAGGGTTCACCTTCAAATCGGCTTTCTCATGGGAAATGCTTATCGTATTTGTAATCAGCACAGTCAAAAACCTCTGTACGCAAGTTTTCAGGTACTTCCACGGGGAGAGTCAGAATTCGAAAAAAAATCGATAAAATCAATAAAATCGATAATCTCATGCGAAATGAGTATGATATTCGCAATCAGCACCTCGAATTTCCCCTGTATGCAACTTCTCAGAGAAATCCATGATTCTGAGTTTGGGGTCGGTAGTGGGGCCGCTGAAGTACAATAGTACCGGGGAAGCACAACAGCAAATTGAGAAGCTGCTGAGAAAGAAAGTAGTCCAAAATTATCAAAAACTGCAAATGAAGTAAAATTGAATCTCACAAAAAGAACTGTTGAGTGAACAAGAGTGAGGTTTGCAAGAAGTGAGGAAAAAAGTGAGATTAGGATCAGAGAAAACAAAAGAAGAGAGAGAAAAAAAGGTGTCAAATGTTCAAAGAAATCTGGTGAAACGTGAATGGATCATCAAACATTGTGAGATTGTGATTGTGAGATCTGGCATTGATCGCGCTACAAAGTGTGTTTCAGCCTTAGATCAAGCGCGTCAGCTATTGCCAACGATTTTTTATTAACGGATGAGTCTCGAACAGCATATCCAGAATTGTTGGTCCTATACCTGAGAATCAAGGCACACGAAAGCTCACGTGCTTTTCATGAGACGTTGTCGATATTTTGCAGTTCCAGCTGTGATCTGCGTAAAAGCCCAAGAGTCAAATGGAACTATCCATTGCATCCCCTCGTCGTTATACAATGTATATTTTGAGAATTGAGCAACCAGTTGAGCAAAACATCCGGGAAACTCACACATAAGTAAGCTCATGAAAACTGAATAACAAGGCTGCACAAACTTTTTCGGCATGCTGAAGCGTGTTTGTTTAAGCACCGCAGAAGTTCGGAGCTCTAGTGCTTGCGCAAACGACATTGATTTGACCACATGAATATCTGTTTAGCTGTGGGTATTCATGCTGTTGATCCCGTGGGTATCTTTCCATTTTGAATATGACAACATTACTCTCTAAAACTGTTAGGAGGTACTTTCTGAGTTTAGCTGGCCCACAATAAACGTGGCACACGGGTATAAGACGCAAGGGAGCGAGGCTTTGGCTCGGTATTTAACTTTATTGAGGCTGGTTGGTCAAAAGATAACGTGGCACACAGGTTTAAGTGAAAGCATCGCTTCGTGACGCATTGCTTCATATTTTAATAACCGGATAGGAGCTGTGAACTTAGGATTTGTTCATCCAGCATTCATACCTCCATATCGGAGCTTAGTTTGCAGGGGCTCTCTTCATGTTCATGCCACCAGCTTCTTGTGAGCTACTCCCGAATCGATGGTACCTTCAGCAGCCAATAAATTCTCGAGTGCTAAGCATTTTCTTCTATTAACGTGATATCGAACTTTGCGTGAGAACACAGAGAAGACTCGAATACGATGATTAATGCAAGTTTTTCAGGCTACCCCAGTCTCGTTCTCCTTTTTCGATTGAGAACAATTAAAAGAGCTCCAGAAAACAGTAAAGGTGCGAAACATAATATTATATTTGTTGACATTTGCAAGAGAAACCTGCAAGAACCCTCTCTTCGAGGAACTGTGCTCGATATCACTTGAAATCCAATCCACTAAATAAGTTACTATTGAGAATCGAATCAAGTCCGCTGCGTGAGATCTCAGCTTTCCATAGCAGGCAGACAATGGTGGCCTTGTTTTGATTTTGGAGTGCTCAAGCAGCATGAAATGAGAACACAGCATGTTTTGTATCGCTTTAGGAAGAGTCGACTGGTGTACATTTCTAGTTGCTGGAGCTTTATTATTTTCTCTTCAACACCTGTTCACCCAGATGTCACCAGAAACTGCGAGGTGCGTCTTCCTTTCCTTCCGAATATAAGGGTGTCAAACTATAGATGCTCAGACTAAAATTCTTTTATATAAATCCTGGTAGCGCAACAAAATTTCCTAGAGCGCAGACGCGGTGGGCAGGCACGTGATCGCATCCTTCCGTCATGTGATCAGCCCACAGAGAGTGCTGGACGATGAGGCGAAGCTGACAAAACATTCGGCCGGTGTTTCATCATAGGTGGATAGATGTAATGAAAGTCGCGTTGGGACCCACCTTTAGCTGATTCCTTTAATCACAATGATGGATTCAGTCGTCATTGATAAAAGCGAGAGACTTAGACAGTGCTTTCAGGATTTCGCGGGGGGCCAGCGCCTTGCGCTGGCAGTCCCGCGGCCTACGAGTGAGGACAGTGTTTACGAGTTTCCAGGCTGCATAATGTACGGAGCAGGATTATCGCTATGCGGTGCTATCAGACTCGTACATGTCAAGTCCCGGAGATGCTATGCGGCCCGGAGATACCCGCGGCGGTGCTGTGTGGCCCATAGATGCCCGATCACGGCGGTGCTGTGCGACCCACAAATGCCCGATCGCGGGGGTGCTGTGCGACCTGCAGATGCCCGATCGCGACGCTGTTATGCGGCCCACAGATGCCAATCGCGGTGGTGCTGTGCGGCCCATAGATACCCGATAGCGCCTGTGGGAAGGATGTGGGATGGAGAAGAGTGAGTCAGCTCTCAACAGAATGAGTCAGCATTTCTGAGAAACTATGGGGTGAAGATGGTGCGCTGGAGTTCAATAGCATAGAGAAGACCAGGCTACGGCTCTTCGAAGGAGCACGGACGCGCTTCAGTTCAACACTGTGGGAAACGTCCAGATACGGATAATGAAATGCTGTGATAAAGAAAGGGAGGAAATGACATTAAAACCGGAGAAATAATTGACATGACGTTATGTGAACTTTCGATGAGAGCTACCATCAGGATTGAAGCCCGGCCTTAGTTGGGCTGCCAGAATGGCAGAAGATACGCATTTCATAGGTGGTGTTTTGTGTTTGGGCACAGTTAATGATTTTCGCTTGTTTCCTAGTTTTCTGAGGACTCCGAAGAGGTGAATACTTTGCACATGGATATTTCAAGTGGGGTGGGGCAGCCACTTGAAAGTCCCACCGACTACGAGTGTTTCAGGCTGCATAATATGCGGAGCAGTGTTACCACCCTCCAGTGCTGTGGTGCTCACTCATGCCCAATCGAGGCGATGCTGTGCGGTCCACAGATGCCCAATCGCGGCAATGCTGTGCGGCCCACAGATGCCTGATCGCGGCCATAAGTCAGTGGAGAAACGAGGAGTTCTGCAGCTTCGAGTGCGCTGAATGGCACTGATGTCTTAGCGGCCCTCCCGCTTGGACACTACCACCTTTCTGAATACTTCCTAACCTTTTCCTATTGCCCTCGAGAATTGCGAAGGGTACGTGTGCATCGATGGTGTGCACGATCTAATTAGTGTTGAAAACGCCAGGATATTAGTCTCCGTTTGGGGAAGGGTGCGCCAGTGCCCAGTACTGCGGAAAATGCTGAGATACGAGATCACAAATGGAGAAGGGTTGCGCTGTTTGGCAGCAGCGTGGATAACTTCAAGGATATTGTGAAGCAGAAAAGTGAGTCAGTGCTCAGCATTGTGGGAAACCCTTGGATAAGGAGGGTGGTCAAGAGCTCAATAGCTCAGAAAAGAATAGGTCACGGATTCGTCAAAGGAATATGGGTGCGCCCCACCTCAACAGTGTTAGAAACGTCCAAATACGGGTGAAAAGATGCTGTGATAAAGAACGGTAGGAAATAACATTACACCGGAGAGTAAATTTAAATGACGATATATGCATAGGAAGTTTTGATTACGCCTACTATCAATATTGGAAATCCGACGTTAGCTGAGCTGCCAGAATTGGGGAATATAAGCATTTCATGGGTGGGATTTTGTATTTAAGCACAGTCAATGATTTTCTTGTTTCCTAATTTTCTGAGGGATTCGAAAGCGTGACTACTTTGCACATACCTCAAGTGCCTGCCCCAGCCCACTCTCTAGCGTCCCGTAATGGCGCAGGTCTGAAGTGAAGTCTATGTGGAATTCAGTCCCTCCCATCATACCACTAATTTCATATTTTATCATGAAGACAATGTCTCCTTCAGTGCATAGAACTAGTAACTTGTTTGGAGGAACATGTCGTTCAAGGTACTATGTGGAGGAAATTGTTTACTCAGACATTCAGGTGTTTGGAGCGCCGGCGAACCCACCCACTTTCACCCAATGCAGGCTTCCAGCAGGTAGTCCTGGCTGGAGCGGGAATACCTGCTGAAGGTGCGGATGGAGCAGCAAAACCTGCTGTGAGTGCGCATGACGCTGGACTTATGTAGGTATTCCTGCAGCCTTTTTTTCTCCAATGCCATGTGGCAGCCGAGGTCTATATAAGCCGGCAGACGGCTTTGGAAACTAAGTCTTGCTCCCGCTGCGGCGGAGAGCAGACGGGTCCTACGGGACTTGTCTGGCTAACTGAGGACCTGTTGAAGCCGTGGCTCAGTGTAACGACTGGCCAGACGAGATGCGTGGGATGCGGTCGCGCCACAACCGTCCGGCTCGCCGACTGCTGGCTCTGGAAGTGCACACGCGGCCGCGGAAGTCATTTTTGTAGTATTTTTTAGCCATCGGTTGCTACACGGGTCCGTTGTGTTTTCATCCTACATGAGAAGGTAAAAAATTGTCGCAATGCAATCGAGCATAAAACTTATTCTGGATTAATACGTTTTTAGTTTTGTTTGTTAGGAATCACTATGAGGAGGCTAGTACTAGCGCTGCAAGATAACCTGCCCTGCTCTTGCCATCCCACCGGCAGGATCACGGCAGGTCACACGCAGGATAAGGCGCGACAAACGATGGAATGGGCGCGACAACCCCGCCCACTTTTGCTTTCGTCCCGCAGGTGTCATGCCGCGAGGAACGCTGTGAGGCTGCGCGACAAACGCCTGAATGTCTGAGTAATGGTTTCTATGATTTTACACCCTAATATATCTGAAAGCAGACCATTATAGAAGAAACAAAGGGTGAAAAAAGCTGATGAGGAGAGGCACTCCAAGTTCAAATAGGACTGTCTTCAATGGCACCTCCAAAACAATTACCATAGCTAGATATTTTTGAATGATTATTCCTAAAAGCAGCCTTAAAAAAATCATCCTCACCACATATGAGATGCTGCTCAGAAACGGTTGTGCTCAATATTGATTCCTCTGATTTTTTCGTGTTTTCAGCCAATCGCTCAAAACTTTACATATCCAAGCACCAAGGGTCTTTATAGTGGCATGTGCAGTATGTCTCTATTACTGGCATTCGGGTAAGTCCCTCCATGGAAGACAGTCAGTTCATTTTCTCGCCGAGTACTGTTATTCTACACCCACAATGAAATTGAATTCATATATCTTAATATGTTAGACGAGGCAAATTATCACCAGAATAAGTTGTTTTCTGTCTTATCTCACTCACTTTTCGTGAACCACATCAGCTTTTTTAATGTCTTGTATTTAGGTACCGGCACAATCCAAACTGTTGAGCAGATTAAAAATGGAACCTATGATACTGGTCCCTTCAATAGAAGTGACTTGATAGCACCTTTCATTCGTTACAGAGAAACCTTCCAGGTGTTTGTTCCACTAATCACGGAAACAACGGAAAAAATGCGAAAAATTGTGAATGTGAAAGATGCTGATTTTCAGGTAGCACCAGCATATAACTTATCTTCATGTCAGATTGAGAAGGTAATGACCACAATCAGCAATGCTGTTTTCTGTTACATAACGAATGCAAGCGAATTTGTGGCCAACAGTCGAAGGATCAGCACAGAGAAATATTCGACAAGGTGAATTTGTTGAGAATACGTTAGGGGTTGCATAAGGTAGACTTGAATCATAGTGACTTCTTCAAACAACGAGATAAAATGGTCAGTTGAGCTCAGCCTTCTGAATTGATAGCTGCTGAATATAATCCATTAAATCACCATAAGTGAGAATATACCATCAGTGGTCACAACACATAACGTTCTGCGAGGCGGTTGTGCTAATTTACATAGGAGAAGACCAAACCAGTACTGTTGCTATTGCTACACTCACATCATGTGGGCTTTTATCCCACAAACGTAGCACATAGCTGAAAGTTTACTTAAGTGATATTTATATATTCCTTATTTTCAATCAAAGTAAATGATGTGAAATGAGGATGTAGCTTTCAAGTTTTTTCACTGTGTTCGTGAATAAGTTGGCTTTTTTTAGGTTATGTTTGAACCAGAATTTCTACGAGAACTTCACAGCGGTTCAAGAATTGTTGGGGACTTCAAAAACAGAGTATACTATCGTTCGTGATCCGGTCAGCAGGTTTCTGAGTGGCTTCGTTAACAAATGCATAGGGTGAGTGAGGAATGTTCTGCAATCTGTTTTCAAACGAAGGTCAGCCGGAGGGTCCGGCCCACGACGGACTCTCAGGCGTCCATAGGTGTTCGCTTCGCTCGCATCCCTGTCGCGGGAGATTCTTCCGGCCGCGCGCCAGCCGTCAAGCGACCCAATGATCCCGTTCCTGCACTTCCGCACCTCCAGGCGCCAATGGGTTTTTCCCGCTAGTGTGGAGCCGTCAGGTGACGCCTTTTCCGCTGTATATGGAAGCTGATGCACTCGTCTCCCATTTGTGGACCAACTCTTCAGTATCGCTCTCTCTACGAAACATGTCGACTCCTTCACCTTTACCACTACAGAGGCTTGCGCAACCCTCCTTCAGTTGATCCGTTTCTCAGCAGCTCTACTATTTCTCAGCTCAGCGCACCTAATACACCATGGCTCGTCCGTCGGGGACTTTTTTCCACTCTTTCGACTGCGCAAGTCCCACATACAGCTGTGGATCTGTTTCTGTTATAGTATACTCCTATAAATTGATCGTTAACACACATTTTAACCTTGCTATTTTCCGTACATCTGGCTACTCTGCCCCACTTAAGCAAAATCATAGACCGGTCTCATTTTTGTACTGTACACAATCATGGGTCGTCCGAGCAAATGCACATGAGTAAAGGTGGACCGACAAAGTGTTCACCAAAGTGGAAGTGGAAATTCACACATTCTCCGCACATAAATCGACACGCTCACAATTGTGATGTAGTTTGATTTTTCCAGTAATAGCTGGTTCTCCTGCACTAGTATTTACAACTGTGTTCAGCTTAAAGTCTGGTCAAGCTTTTTCTCGTCTTCGCTTCGCTCGTTTTGCTTCCATGTGACATCTTCCCTACACCGCAGCCAGCGAAATCCTAGGCATGTGTGCATCACTGAGATTATCCAAGGTAAACTTATTGACATCCATGTTAATGATGGGTAAATGTGTATGACGTTAACTCGTTTTCCTCGGGTCACCTCGGCCCCTGTTTTCGCATATTCCTCTTTCTGGTTCCAAAGCGCATTCCTACAGCTGTGGAACAGCTGGGTGACGCTTTCCATTTCGCATGGAAGTATGCGCGCTTTCCACCACACCGTTGTCTCACCTTTCTCACTACGGACGCCGTCGCTTCCAACACCGTCAGCTTACTTGTTTCTCTACATCTCCACCACTAAGAGGTACCATTGAACTCCGACATTGAATGCCGGCATCGACTGATGTGTCCCACACTACCAAGCGCCAGTGCGCCTCAAATATTGGGATGAGCCAATAAGTTCGTGCAGTTTTCCACGAGTACCTTCCCAACAAGTAATCTATATACCCCTTTCTTCCGCTAGCATTGCTACCAGAAACAGAGCAGCTCCCCGACTCCAAGGCATTAGCCAACTCTACTTAAACATCCACTTCTCTCACCATATTGTGGGGATCGTGTAAGCCACAAGTGCGCATTCCATGCAGACCTGCTTTGATCAAACCACACTGCATACTTCTGCGCATTTTTGAGTAAGGAACTGCGCCCGGATACAAACTATCCTTATCTTCATAAATGAAGATTCACCTTTAGGCACGATCGACAGTGATGGTGGGCTGAGGCACGACTCAGGTTCTAAGTCTTCTGAATAGAACTTGTCGGGTGTTTCCTTTCTACTCAAAATAGAGGTCCATACTCTATCCGATAGGAAGGATGGTGTGACGGAACTCTAGAAGATCAGTATGGATATTTTCGACGAATAAACTGCGAGCTCCTTGTAAAAAAACTAACAAAGGAAGGATATCAGATGTCTGTGGGTTTTCAATGTGGATCGCATGCCACTATATGGAATCGGGGACGCCGATTCCAAATATGTTGTCCTTCGGTGCTCAATGGCAAAACGAAAGAAGTTATGAACAGATTCTCTTGCGCTCCATATCATCCGAATGAACGCTCCTCGGACGATATCGACATCAGACGTCAGACAGACGACGATATACGATAAGGAATCAGTATAGCTGGAAATCTTATAGAGTAGGCAATATATCATATACAGGGTGGTCCACATGAAGTGTGACGGGCTAAAGAAAATCATTTTTCGGATGTTTTTATTGCTTTTTTGTGCAATTTCATGGTGTTATTCGTTTCTGTCGGGTTTTTAGTCTTATAGGGACCAGTCTTATCCTCTGTTTCCAAATGATGATGGCATCGCTTGAGGATCAAAAAACAGTAGTCGCCATGCACAAACGCGGGGTCATCAGTTTCCGAGATCTCGAAGACGCTCAAACTGCACCGGGTGCAAGTAGATCGGGACATAAACCGTTTCGGACAAACTGAAGGGATTGAGAATCGTCCGAGAGGAAGTCCTGATCGAACTGCGTGAACCCCTGCCCTTCATGACGCTGTCAAAAGTGAACTGCACCAAAATCCTGAAAGAAGCGTTAGACAGCTGGCCAAGGGTCACAAAATAAGCCGATCAACCATGCTAAGACTGATCAAGGATGTTTTCGAGTTGTATCCTACAAACTCGTCGAAGTACAACGCCTCACAGACGAAATGAAGGCTTCCAGATTGGAAAAATGCAGAAATGTGATGACCCTTGAGCGCGGTGATAAGCTCGGCCGAGTTCCCTTCACCGACGAGAAGATATTCACTCCGGGATGCGCAGAATCAGCGGGAACTTCTGTCAAATGGATCTTCAAGAGCCGTCGAGGTTGAAAGAACTCTTTTCCTACAATCCGTGACGGTGCGGGGTGGAATATCGGGCTTGGCAAGACTAAGCTGATTTTTGTCCAACAAGAAGTTGAAATTGATGCCGAACTTCATTTGAAGCAGATCCTGGAGGATGCGGTGATTTCTTGGGCCGAATTGAGTGCTACGGACAAGGAGTGGGCCTTCCACCAAGATTGGGCACCTGCTCACGGCAACAAGAAGGCACTGGAGTGCTGTGGGACTCATCTTCCGTGATTCTGGACGAAGAATGTTTGGCCATCAAACTTCACCCAATCTCAACCCTCTGGATTTCGCTGTCTAATCTATCTTGGAGCAAAAAGTCTGTTCTTCCAAACACAAGTCATTAGATTCGCTAAAGACAGCCCTGATGATTGCTGGAGACCGAATCTCGCCAGAAATTGAAGCGCATTCTCAAGAATATCCTGGAGAGATGGGATGTTTGTATCGAAATTAAAGGGGGTCGTTTCGAATGCGATCTGAGGTATGTTATAGAGATTTTTTTTTGTCATCTAAATAAATGGAAAGTGTTCTCACTTGGTTTGACTTGTGTAAAGTTATGGGTAGTTTTTCCCGTCACACTTCATGTGGACCACCCTGTAATATACATTATATATATATAATGTATTATATATATTATATATATAATGTATTATATATAATATATATAATACATTATATATATAATATATCATATAATAGCATATAATATATCACTACAGCATAGCATATAATAGATCACTACACCCCCGTTGGGTCGATATCGCCCAAAAAGCGTACGTTCGGATGATCTGGGGGGGGGGGG
>JARK01001346.1:1934456-1956550 GCA_000688135.1 Ancylostoma ceylanicum | reverse complement strand
ACATACATACACACATACACACATACATACACACATACACCCATACATACACACATACATGCATACACACCTACATACATACCCGGATTTTGGAGAGATATCGCGAAAAATGGCCATTTTTGAAAAGTGAGACCTAAACCACGCCCCTTTTTGTGTCGATTTGTTCCCATTTTGACCACTTTCAACTCCTCACCCACATACATACATACATACACCCATACATACGCCGGAGACCCCGAAATGGCGAATTTTCTCGAGAAAATCCGGAAATCCGAAAAATCCGATTTTCTCAGTACTATGAAAGGATTGGTTGAATCTCACAGTTGTCGTGGTCAGCGTTTAACCGCCGCCAGGAATAAAACACCCGAGCGAAGCCGGGCACACCGTCTAGTGTAGAAATATAGACGAATATTGATATGTAATTCTTAAGCCATTAAAGATCACCAGCGAGGCATGCCTTTTTGACACGATTTAGTTTGAGAGCTTTGAAGGTCTCATGGTTTTCCCGGATGACAACGCAGTAACACTTCTAATTTTTAGGAAAATTCCTGAGCCAAAAAATGAGCTGGAACTTGAGAAAATGTGGGAACGCGCGAATGAGGGCGCTGTCGATATTTGGTTAAACAAGCAACTTTATGAAACTTGGGCCACTCATTTATCAGCGCTCAGATCACAAAGTAACAAGCATCAGAATGGAATTTTTGTCAAGTCTCGATTGAAATAGCCACCATGGTGCTCCTTCGAAAGTTTGTATATCGATGGAACCAGCTCATCTATAGATTGATCGAGCTGAAGAAGAATCATTTGTAACAACAAAAAACATTGCGTTGAACATTACGGTATTCCAAATTTTACTTCGAAATTTCATTTCTAGGTGACTGATAGTTAGGTAATAAATCAGTACTCAGTGAATAACGGAAGACCATGGTTCACATGGGACCAGGTAGTAAAACAGACATACTGTGAATCGAGCTTCTGATCCTCCTAGATCCGTCGTCACCCATCCAGGACGGAACATGACGACAAGAATGTGATCCGGCTCAAGATCAATAGACATCGTTTTCATTAGCGAATTCAGGGCGGACTGAAAAATCCTAATATAATACCAATTGGTAATCCTAGACCACAAACAAATTTGATAGAAGATTCTAATTTCGAAAAGCGATCGAATATCAATAATTTCTGATTTTCATGACAGCTGTAGTAGCTGTGTTGGACCGTGACCACACTCACCTTGCTATATGCCAAAAGGCCCCTTTCAGCCGATCCCCACGTGTTGTTGCTAATCGATCCGAGTTCGGAAGAGATATTGACGATCGCTGCTCTACTTGTAGAAAAGTCGTTCCCAGAAACTTGAGCGGCAGCTTTGCGTAAGAGCGGCAAGAAAACCTGGAACGTGTAATCATTAACACTATGAACTGTAGTCATATTTTAGTTATCCTGATTTTCTGACACATTAAACGCCTTGGAAACTATTAGAAGTTGCAAAACTAACCTGTGTGATAACAGCTACGCTAGCAACGTTGACGTTGAAGTTTTCGATGAGAACGGCGCGCTTTGGCTGTTGGTTTGTGTGGTACTCCAGGAGGATTCCCGCATTGTTCAGGAGGACAGTGAGACCACGGTCACCAACGATCTTCTCCACCTCGATGAGTTTTTTTTTCTGTTAGGGCTTTAAAATCTGCTAGAAAATGGATTTAGAAAGCTAAACCAAATTATCTTAAACTAATAAAATTCATTCCGCTTGCTTCTTGTCTTGGACAAAATGGAATGTTTTTGAAAAAATTCTCCATGCAGTGACCTTTTCACTACTCTAAAAACGAGAATATTATAACCACCAAAAGCCAAACGCTGATTCAAATACTTGATACAAGAAAATGCTCAGAGGATTCTGAGACAATCACAAGGCATTCTCGAAAGTAATTCTGGGCTATTGCCGACAATACTTCTTCCTACAGGCTGAGACTCGAGGCTACTGCATCATAGTTTTTTTTCCTATGATTGTACTTCTTCGCATTCAACCCCGTCAAGAGGCCTCCATGCCATCCTGGGTAAACGTGGATGTCAAGCCTGCCGATAACAGCGGAATTGTTGACGCATGTCCGTACAGATGTCGAAATATCTGTGCGACGGGAAGTGGTAAACTCAAACGCTTGACCATACGGTGGTATTAAACTGGTTTCAATTTGGTTAGGAAAATGAAAACCTTCAAGCGATTTTCCTTTAAAGCGACATAATGCTGTTAAGTTGTAGCGTCACGCGACACTCCAATTTCAGAGTTTGCAGAAAACTACCAATAGCTATGGGAAAACACCTCGATAACATAAACTCGCCTGATGGTAAAGCTTCTTTATAGATTCATCACAGGTTACCTCTAATTTAAGGATCGTCAGTCTGATGTCGTTGATTGCTCTGAGTTCCTATGAAAAATTGTCCTTTTTCATGAATAAAGTAGTGTATAACAACACATATATGCATTCATTGAAATAAGGGGGAGGGTACATATCTTGCATACTCCGAAAAGGTGCAAAGCGTCATTTGTGTTGTGCTCCGTGACGTATCAGGTCAATGTCCTTCATTAGCTGGCTTGACTACGGAGCGCAACTCCAGGAAAAAAGGACTCTACTTCAACGAAGTCTAGTGCAACAATTGCCGATTTTCTGATAAAGGAAGAGCCATTATTTACTGACAATGAACTTTCAATCTATCTATACTGCGATGACGAATGGCAAAAAACATTTTTCGATCATTTTCAAGCTGATCCCGAACAGCTCAGACACTAGAAACGCGGCCTCGCCGCTTGAGGGCAAATCCTCAAGGAAAACACTTCGCAGATGGATGGTGGGTCTGACGCGCGCACCCTTGTATAAACTCTCCTTTACATGGCCAAACTTTGCCTTTTACATAGCTTTTTTTCTAGGATATTCTAAGCGGTTCAATTTAACTGATTCCGTTGTTAGCCCAAAGTATAGTCAACTCCAAAAGTCCGTAGACAAGAGTTGAGACCGCGGCGCGTGTTTTCCTCCGTGTCTCTGCCCAGCAGGCCCCGCTGCCTGCGTGCAGCAGCCGTACAGCAGACAGCGAGAGAGCCGCGCCGCGGTCCCAACTCTTGTCTACGGACTTTTGGAGTTGACTATATGTGTGCAGCGAAGAATGCTCGCAAATGCTCATACAAACTGTAGCAGACATGCATGACCGCTACTTCTAATAGGAAAGCCTCTGTCAACTCACCTTTGCTGTGCTCGGATCACGAGCAGTGGCAATCACATGCTGGATATCCTTGTTCTTGAGGAATTCCTTGACTAGACCGAGACCAATGCCACGGTTGGCACCGGTGACCAAGACTGAATATGGAGCCATAATTTTCTCCAGCAAAAATTCACAATCCTATGAGACCAGGAAAGCCTGGAAATATGCATCAGGAAAGTATCAAAATATGGACCATTTATGAGGTTGTCAGGGATGGAATGTCCTATCTTAAAACATAATGTTTAGAGTGTTGCACTCTCAGGAAAGATGCGGTGTTTCCCAAAAAAATGCATTTTCTATCTTTTCTATGAGTTTTTACTCATTTATCTATTAATTTGCCTATTTACCATTCGTTACATGTAGAAATAGAAAGTGAAGCAAAAGAAACTCCAAGCTCAGTTTACATAGTTCTCTCGCTGTTTAGGTCCCACAATTTTCGTGAATTTTCTACGATGACTTCCCAGTCTTTTTTCTGTTGACCTCGAACTCTCTGTATAATCATGTATGTAGGTGAGAAGAGAAACTACACAAGCGATCAAGGAGAATTTAACAAACAACAGACAAAAAGTACACATTAATAAGTAACGGAAACGATGGACAATGTTATGAAGTTTGTTTTTTTTTTTAACTTCCAATTTATAGTCGCTCAAGGTCGCCAAAAATTTCATTGTTCCCTAGGAATCGGAAAATGCGTGAAAAACGAAGAACCATGAACGAAAGTAATGGTATTCCAAGCGAAGAGTGGCGTGAAAAAAGCGTACTGGTACTACTTACTGGTACTATAATACATATAATAATAGATGTGCGTTGTCATCACTCACTTTGTTTGTCGAACAGATGACACAT
The DNA here is from genome assembly GCA_000688135.1 of Ancylostoma ceylanicum. NCBI lineage: Eukaryota > Metazoa > Nematoda > Chromadorea > Rhabditida > Ancylostomatidae > Ancylostoma > Ancylostoma ceylanicum. Next base: position 1,952,455 of record JARK01001346.1, on the reverse strand, counting down.
CCTGTTCTACGGTTGTTTTTTGCCCACCTATGAACTTTATCCTATGAGTCTGGCAAAAACAAGTGAGAAACACAAAAATTCTAAAAAACTTCGCACTTTATAGAGTGATCTATGGCTGCTCTGTGAACTCAAAGGGAGTGCGTCACTCATTTCGACTCTGAATTGCGAAGAAATTTTGGGAGGGATCGACAGAAACTTTATCATTATATATTTATTACGGCAATGAACAACAAAGAATTTAATAGCATCAGAATGGAATCGTTGTCAGATCCCTATTGAAATATCCACCATGGTGCTCTTTTGAAAGTTTGTAGATTGATGGGACCAGATCTTCCATGGATTCTTCGAGCTGAAAATGAAGAAATTCAAGCAGAGGGAACAAACTCTTACAGATTCTTTCCCGTGTGAAACTTCGCAAAACGATCCTGGAGTGCAATTCTGGAGTTCCTTTGAGTAAAAACGTTGAGAAAACGAGTTTCCTTGGGGAACTTTGATTTCTTGACGTGTTGAGATGACCACTCACCGTGATTTGAGCACCTTCTCCTCCCATGTCTGTCTGTACCCATCCGGGGCAGAACATAGCAACGAGGATGTGATCCGGCTTCAGATCAATAGAAATGGATTTCATAAGAGAATTCAAAGCGGACTGAAAAAACATCATTTGTATTTCCGGTCACATGTTACACAGAAATTTGTGCTGAGAATAAGTAGCTGATGGAGCACTACACTCACTTTGCTAGTGCTGTAGGCCAGGAAACCCCTAGGTGACGATCCCCAAACGTTACCGCTGATTGATCCAAGACCGGATGAGATGTTCACTATCGCAGCTCTGCTGGAGGACAACTCGTCCGTAGAAACTTGAGCGGCAGCCTTGCGTAGTAATGGCAAGAACACCTGAGGCGCATGGAAATTAATACGAAGTGGCTTAAATTGAAAACTTCATGTGTCTTGTTATACATTGAACTCCAAAAGGTCGTAGACAAGGAGCGGGAGAGCGGCGCGGCATTTTTGAGCAAAGACACAGGGGGCTCTGCATGCTGGCTGGGTGGTCTGCTGCTGCGTGGCACTCGAGTTCTCTGTTGCTGGCAGAAGCAGACAACCAGATCCAGCATGCAGAGCCCCCTATATCTCTGCCCAAGAAGGCCGCACGCGGTCCCGCCCCTTGTCTACGTCCGTTTGGAGTTTGTACTGTACGTCTGCATGCGAAATTTTAGTATTCGTGATCGCTTGATCCGTCGATACTTCGATTCGGGACCTACCACAAAGAAGCTTTATTTGGACATAGAAATTGATGTAATCTATGATGTACTAACAACATAACGGGCACCACCAATAATTGGGTACCAACCTGAGTAATGACAGCTACACTGGCGACGTTTACATCAAAGTTTTTAATGAGATCCGCTCGCTTTGGCTCTTGATTTGTCTTGTAGTTCACCAAAATTCCAGCATTGTTTAGCAGGATAGTGAGACCGCGATCACCAACAATCTTGTCCACCTGTAATGAAACTTTTCCTAAATGGGAATCAATGATCCACAAAAAAGCAATCACCGATGAGGAGCTTTGCGAGCAAGGAATCGTATTTCTCATTCTAGGTTAAGCTAATTGGATAATAGAACTTATAAATTTCAGAAATCCATGCTCACTCGCGCCCCCCACAAATCTAAAAAACTCCTCAGAATTCAATTCACCTGAGTGTAAAGCCTTTTAATTGAGTCATCACATGTGACCTCTAGCTGAAGGACGGCTAATCTTTTGTCGGTGATTGCATTGAGCTCCTGAAAACATGCAGTTACTGCGCGGCTGCCCGAATATCAGTGTGCCATCATAGAAATGAGGAATGGCTGCTGAACAGGAGCCCCTTCCTGTCATTCTGTCCTGCAGCGAGGAAGTTTCAGCAACAATTGAAGGCAGGATAGCAACATGTGGAGAGGGCGTGAAGATGTATTTAGGATTTAAACTCTACGTATTTCGCTGTCCGAAAAGCTTTCTCGCAGTAAAGTTCTCGGTATAGTGGCGATGTATGTTAACGAATGCAATTATTCTATGCAGATTATGTATCGCTGCATTCAGGACCCGTATCCAATATACAGTACCGGCCAAAATTAGATAGCCTTTTTAACTTTCCTCCATAACTTTTGCTAACGTGAAGCTTGGAAGCCCAAATTTTTATGAGAGCTGTAGACGATCAAGTGTGATGAAAGAATGTTCAAACCCAGTTATTCCGTGAGCGACTCTTCTTTAGAAAAATTTTTTGTGAATAAAGATCAAAATCTGTGATTCGGTGGTATCCATAAACGCTCCCAGAGTGGCTTTTGGAGTTGAAATCTCACCATANNTCGATTATTCGAAAATATGGAAAAATCGAATAAATTCGAAATTCGATTATTCGAAAATATGGAAAAATCGAATAGATTCGAAATTCGATTAATCGAAAAAATGGAAAAATCGAATAGATTCGAAATTCGATTATTCGGAAAAATGGAAAAATCGAATAAACTCGAGATTCGGTTATTCGATAAAAGTGAGAAATCGAATATATTCGAAATTCGATTATTCGAAAAGATGGGAAAATCGAATAGATTCGAAATTCGATTATTCGAAAAAAGTGAAAAATCGAATAAATTCGAAATTCGATTATTCGAGAAAAAATTTCGAACATTCCAAAGTATAGTTTACATTCGTCTCATTAAACTACATAACGCTCGAATCCATGCATTCTCTACTCGGCTTGTAGGCGGAGGGCGGATTTGTACCATAGTGTTAGGCATGGCGTAGAGATCGTTTAGTCAAAGAGATAACCTTCTTATCCAATGTATTTCGGAATGAGTAACTCGCATCCGATCCGCATCCAACACAAACAGCAACCACCTGCTTGATTTCGTCAGCATACGGCAGTAAGAGTGAAACTTGCGGAAATGGCTGAAATACGTGGGCTGATAGATGAGCAACGTGGCAAAACGGTAAAATGACCTTTCATTATAGAATTAAATCCTAAGAATTACTGAGACAAAATTACTATCCAGGAAGGGGCGAGTCATTCACCTTCCGCTCGAAAGTACCATTCAACACAGCTACGTAGACAACTTTACCCATGCAAGCCAACCGATCGCACGTTTCCGCACAGTCGCTGAACTATAATAGCAGAATGTTATGATATAACATTCTTTTAAAGCCTACATCTAACCATTATCTTCGCAATTTAATATCGAACAACGCAGAAAAGATCCGACAAAAATGCAGCGACCAGAAAACAAACTCAAAATCGTTCCAGAACGGTGCCGATGAACTAGTAAAGTGTGAAGAAAAACCTACAAACTGCCCTTCGTCGATTGACACCACCTGTACACTTGGATCGAAGATCTGCTCCTCAACTTCAGAGAGCTTATGGGCTTTAATAGTGATTCCTTGCCCAGTTACTCTAAACCAGAATATTTATTTATCTAACAATAAGCTTTATAAGAGTAGATTCATTCATTTATGTACTTTGTAGTGAGAAGTTACCGTAGTGTACAAAGTGAGGAGCGTTGACCCCCCCCACCTTTGATCTACTTGTATTGATCAAACTGCAGGTTGGAATGAACCAACCTCCACATCAAACAACACCGTATTTTAGGTGAAATTTCCACCGAGACAAGGAGGAGACTCCTCGGAACTCAGTCTACGATTACGCCTCTCCTCACGTGGCCGCCACTAGGGCCCACTACTTCGTTTGTTGTGTTCTACTGTTACACTGATCACGTTATCTACATTTTCATTGCGGCTTTGAAATCTGTTCTTGAGCCATAAAAAGTGTCCTTTGCTCGAGTGTATCGCTCTTCCTAAAGTGGGTGAAACCGTGCATTCTTCGTTGATTGAACATTGGATAAATATCAGTTTCAACTGTGTTTGGTGCTCCATGTCAACTGAACCTAACTACTATTCATTTATTTATTTATTTACTACACCACTAGTGGTGCTCAAAAACAAACATAACCAAGGCAGAATTTTGAATGGTAATAGAACACGAAGGACCTTTCGGATGTACCCATCTGCAGCGTTAACCACAGCAGGTAGAATTAACCAACAGCGCTTCTGCTATGCTCAGTAATGAATAACGCTCGCATGTAATTCTCTTCCAGCACCACTGTAAGGCTGAATGACTTCCAACATATTACTCACTTAGTGTGTGTCGCCACTAGTTCCGGATCATACCTAGTATCACCAGCATATTTCACTAGAACGCATTTCCGACGAGCGATCATCTGACGATCATGCATGCGTAGCAGTTCTGTTCTGAATGGAGCGGGTGAAGATTGTTAATGAGGAGAGCCAACCATTGAAGATAAAATACTGATGCAAGCTATCTTTGATGTAACTTCTGGAATACCCAACTTACGTTTTACCACTGAACATCGGTCCAAGAATGCATGTGATCTTTCCTCTTAGAGGACTGTGGCAAGATGACAGTTGAGAGGGCGACATGGATCCAAATCCTTCAACTACAGAGTGCAGCCAAAATTCTAAAAGACGCGAAATTCAGAGGAACAATTGGTGCTTTCAAACGTAAAGCGTGAACAACATGGATATGTATAAATGTCACATAATTTCAAGTGTTCTAGTTTAAGGAAGAAGCCACGCTCGTCAACTTTTTTTTTATAACAGATCAAGAAGTTAATGGCACGAAAAAGGGAATCTAATGCTCAAGAGTGTTTCAACGAACATCAATAGTAGATGTCTTGCGCCTGCACCATGCGCGATCCCTTGGTCATCCATATAACAACTCAGACAATTGTGCCGTTGAACAGCAGGTCGAACCCCCATCGCCCCGCCCACTTTTTGAGTTGGGGGAGCAAGTCTCGACGTTCCGCAAGAGCAGAACGTGCTGCTTACACCCCCCGACGTTCTGCAGTCCGCCGGGATCTTCCAGACGTGCTGCAGTTCGCCGGATCTTCCAGACGTGCTGCAGTCCGCCGGATCATCCAGACGTGCTGCAGTCCGCCGGGATCCTTATAACACTTTCTAATCAACAAACTAACACTCATTCTTCATTTCCATTTAACTTCTCTGGCGCGGTGGTGAGTTTTTACGAGTTCTCATCTGGGAGCAAGGGCAAAGCGAAAAGGGTGCGCCGCCGTCCAAAGTGGAGGGTGACGGGTCCAGCGATATGGTAAGGATACACCGGCGTCCAAGGTTGGGGAGAGGGGAGGACGAGTCCATTTTTGCGATAAAGCATTCGTATTCATGATTCATTCACATTCACTCGCTTTCAATTCATTTAAACTTCTCTGCTGCGGTGGTAAGCTTTTGCGTTCTCATTTGATGGCAAGGGCAATCATGACTTACCAGCTTGATCATCCGGCTAACGCCGGACTCCCAGGCCTCTTTTGAGGCCCGCCTCCCTCGATCCGTATTCGTGTATATGTTCCCTCGCACTGAGCGCTGTGCACTACTTTCACAGGTGTGTACCCGTCTAGGGGCATTATCCCCACTATTGAGCGACATCTTTCCCACGACCGTGCGCCGGCGCCCACTCTGGCCAGACGCGGAATTCCCGACACCGATGTCGAGGTGATCGGCGATCACGCAGGACGGGAATTGATCTGAAGTCGTTGTCTTTTTGGAATGACGTCGGCGACGCATGCGCCAGAATCTGCACCGCACAAAAAAGGAACGCGACATGCGCTGTATTCCTGCAGGCAAGAATGCGCACGAACAGCCGCAGAATCGCATCCGTAACGACGAGGGGCTTCAACGCCAAACTTGTGAAAGCTGTTGGTGATTGACTATGACTAACGACGACGTGACTCCACAACGATGAAGCTATTCCAGCATCTCTTAAAGACAGCACTCACTCTCAAAAACGACATCGATTTTTTTTTTGTGAAATCCTACTCTAGCGGATGAACTTGCGTCCGTAACAGAGAAGAAATAATCAAGAAGGGCAAAGTTTTCGAGAAATACTGAGTTGTACATCGCAGGATGAGCCCACGCGGACGAGATCTATCGCCGCAGATTCGTGTGCCCTGCCCACGGCGTTGCGGCGGATCTCCGTTATGGGAAAATCCTGATCGATGCCATATCAGTTGATAAATACAGCCAGCACCCGCCGATCAGAGGGAATGGGGCGGGATTGAGCATGGTGGGCGCTTTGTACATGCGTTCGAGCTCCATTACTCGAATACCCGAAAGAATTGTAAGTGATTCCTTTTGCACTGACGCTCTATTAGATGGCAGCTTCAAAATTAGCAGAAGCGCAGGGAAACTTTTTTTGAGCGTGAGTGCTGATGAAGTGAATGAAGGTGAAGTTGTTGAAATTGAAGTTCCAATGAAGTTACTTGACTGGGAGGAAAGAGGAATTCGGATTGATGGAAGATTCCTCTCAAACTTTCGCTTTGCAGACGACATCATCCTTTTCTCGAAAAATACCGATGAAGCAGAGGGGATGGTAAATGAACTAAATGAAATAAGGAAGAGGTTAGGATCGTGAGTAAATATTAGGGTGTAAAACTATAAATGCGCGCACACTTTTCCATCTCTATCGGAGTACTATTGGAGGCATATGCTCAGTAATTTAAAGTATCTTGAAGAGCAATTCTTTGCGCATTCACTGGTATGTAACTCGTCTGGCAAATCTCAATTTTTGATTTTTAAAAAAAATTTGAAAGGCTGCCAACTGGAGTTGCGCAGTTGTGGCGGAAACCGCCATCGAACGAATTTTTCTATGTACTACCTTGAATAACAAGTTTCTTGAACCAAGTTTAGTACCTATTAAGAGAGGGGCATATCGCGAAAGAATTTGCAAAAAACCGCAGCGGGGCAGCAAAAGAGAGCAACGCCATAAGGCTCCAAACATGCATACCCACGTACTGAAAAAACGTCTTCATGGTAAAATATGAAATTAGTGGTTCAATCAGAGAGGCCAAATTTCATGCAGACAGTTACGGGAGAACTCTGCCTACAACAATAGGGCCATGTAGGCCAGCCATTTCACCGACATCTGCTCAGACCAACGACTACTAGAAATTTTTCACAAACAGGCCCATCCAAAGGCGACGAAAAATGCCCAACAAAAAACTGGAGAAATAAGATGGGAAACCCTGTCTCAGCCGCCACGTAGCTAAGACTTGCCACTATCAGACCTCAACTTATTTCTGTCCAGGAAGCATTCCTCACAAAGAAAAAATGCAAAAACCGCGAAAAAAGTGGGGGTTCGGGTAAGCGTCTGTTGCGATTCACAGCGCACTGACTTCTTGAAGAAGGAACCTCATATCCTGGATGGAAGACGATGAAGGATAGTTGAGATTAACTATGCACACGATTTTGGTTGGGGAGCTCTGCTATGGTTTCTTGGAATAAATTTCCTTCCACGCGAAAACGCGCATCCATAGTTTTACACCCTAATAGAACAAAGACCCAGTTCAGAAAATAATGTGTACTGCGAAGGAGAACGAATAGAACTCTAATCCTACGTGTACTTTGCATGCTCAATGAATATGGAGAACAATCTCAAAGAAGAACCAGATAGAAGAAGAAGAGCAGGCGTNNGGGGGGGGGGGTGAGAGCGCCCTACCCCGCGCTCCTCCTCCCTGCGTCCACCACTGATGCGCAATGATTTTCTGCGAACTTTCTAAAATATTCCTTTCTGTACAGAATGTGTACGGCTAATTCTAACCTAAGGTACCTTGAAGGCAGCACCATCCAAAATTCTCTCCACTTGGAGTTGAAGTGCAGGTGGTAGAACTCAAACTCAGCACATCACAAACATGGAAAGAACATAAGCAATGATGACTTATTTACAAAGAAACTGAAGCTGTCGCCGTAAACACGCCTGGTTACATCGTGCTCCGCAGGGTTCGCCGCGCCAACTTACGCTTACTGCTGTGCGTAGTTTAGCGCAGTGGCGCATGTAATGAATACCATCACTAGGGTTCCGTGCCGGGACGCACGCACGTCCTACAGTGAACCAGTCGTCAGCGCTTTCGGCTTACGAAAACAACGTCTTCACTTCCTGCGTTCCTCGCATCTTTCACGCAGTTTCGTATGAGTTCACTGGCTCTGAAAACCCCGAACTTCAAAAAAAAAAGGGGAAATCTCAACATAACATTCGTCTTGCATCTCTATACCTTCCATAGTGTATAGGACAGCTAACCACGGTAATCACGGTTGTTTTGGTTGAAGTTTCATGAATCACATTCTTAGGTGGACTCCTAGAGTAATGCAATAGGAAAATCTCTGATGCGCTGTCCTGAGCGCATCAAGACCATTGGAAGAAAGTGGTATACATACATTAAAATAATCTCAGACATTGCTTCATTCTTGTTTCCTTCCGAGCTCTAGGTGAGAGGTGTCTTCAAGAAAGTGAGGCATGTGTGCCCCAGGGTGAGCCAACTGCAGCCGCCACGGACTCGCCTCTCCGCCACATCCCCAAGCATAATTCATTTGGGCTGAAGGGAAATCAGAGAGTTTTTAACACTTGAACCTTCCTCAAGCATTCGGGAAACGTTGTTGCTTGAGATTGCCCTTCCATGTGCATTAGTACCTGAAAGAAATGCAGAAGCCGCACAGAAGCTGTTTTATTCGCTTCACATTGAAGTCGAGAAACACTCCACTAATAGGTGGGCACTCCGTAGAAATTTACTCACTGCACGTTGTGAGCTTGTACTTCCAGAATCACTGTTTGATTTTCCATCATTCCTATGGAGCATGCGTCCACGAATAAAGGGCAATTTATACTAGTCAGAAGTATGCACCAATTTGCGAATGCGGGCGTCTGAGCTGCATCAGTTTTAGTTCAGTTTTGCTCTAGTATGTAGCTGCAAATGTGGTAAATTTATCTTATATACATATATATATATATATATATATATATANGTTTCATCGCCGCAGCTGTAGCTCTGTAACGAGGATAGCTACAACACTGTTGAGTGCAGTTCGAGTTACCGCATTGATACGTAGTATTCAAAATCATACAGTGACGTAGAGGATCGGCTATTGTTAGTTATCTCTTCGGTCCTTGATTTCTCGTGTTTTCATTCGTGTAATAAAGGGAACCATTTAGGGTATTTTTTAGACTCAGTTGCAAAAACCGAATCACATCAAATAATGCAAAAGATGCATGTCACATTTTTGACTGCAAAATCAGTAACTTAGGAAGAATTATTGCTTGCATTTCTCGGAAAACAAGAGCTCGCGAACAGCACTCACCAAACTATTTCATTGTTGGCTACGCATGCAAAGTCACAACGACCTGCTTTTTGAAAATTAGAGACTGAAACCTCACTCCTTGATGTTTCAATCTAAGGCAACGATAAATCAGGGCTGGTTGTAACCCACCGTACTAGTTACCAACTTGCGGCGCCACCTGGGTGCGACATCAGTGGCAACCGGAACGGTATGGAGGCGTCTCGTTCAATTGGGCAGACTAATTTTTGCATGTCCTTTTTACAAGAGTATACCCTTACAATTCACATCACCCTCATGTGCATTGGCCACATTGTCTAATTCGAAACTGCTAGACAAAAATGGGAGGCACCTCGAGCTGCTCACAAGGTCACGGTCTACTTGCACGCCGCCACATCAAGGTGGCAACGTAGTAGTGGCAGCAAACGAGCGCGACGAGAGACTTCGCAGGGGAGGAGATTTTCTTGTCGGCAGGTCGGACATGCCCAAGGCAGTGGCGGACGAAGGAGGAGAGGGGAAGGGCCCCCTCCACTGAGAATGGGCCGCCGAAATTTATTCATTGTTATAATTATTGTTTTTATTAATTTTATTTTCCATTCGGGTCCCCAAATCGGCGGAGACCCCAATTTTTTTCCCACGCCCCCCCTCCCGCCCACTTTCTGCGTCCGCCACTGATACCATCACTAGGTTTTCGTGCCGGGACGCGCACATCCTACAACGAACCAGTCGTCCGCGCTTTCGACACACGAAAACAACGTCTTCACTTCCTACGTTCCTCGCGTCTTTCACGCAGTTTCGTATGAGTTCACTGGCCCTGAAAACTACGAACTTCGGGAAAATCTCCAACATAAGAATTCCGGTGAGTGCTGCCTTAAAGCCACTACAGACGTGATAGTCCGAAATTTTCAGCTGTACTAATTATAAGCACAGTGGCTCAAAATTTAAACTCTTCTCACTAAATAGAAAGAGGTCTCAAACATGGAAAAATGCCGAGGAGCTGCCCCGTTTTTGAAAACATTAGTAGCGGAGGAAAGGAGAATCATGAATCACTTGTTGCGATTTATGTTGTTCGTGAAAAGCAGTAATTCCAGTACCCCTGAAAAAACGCCCGAACTCACTGCTCAACCTAATAGGTTAGGCCGTAAGGGAGATCTGTAGATAGGAATATTTGGTTGATCTTAATTGTTGATAATTAATTGATTAATTAACTAATTAATTGGCACTTCATGTGTGTGTGCGTGTGTGTTTATTGTTCTCTATTTATCAGTTCATGTGCAGGATAAGGCCTATGGCATACTTCACAGCGACATCGTAAGAAAATGAATGGAAGTGATGACAACAATGTGTTACACGTTCTCATGTCTCATCACACTTTGCGTTGGATAGCATGTTGGTATTGGATCAGTTGCACGAGAACTTCTAGTGGTGAAGGTCGCAACGACCGCGTTGCTGTGAAGCATGCCATATCCCTAAGGGATCAAGTTAAATCGCGTGGCAACCATCGCCGTCGCTGCTAGTATGCGCAGGGCTTATAAGAGTATCCCCAGACTTCGCCAGCAATCGTGGCGATTGCCACGACCGCCGGCGGTCGCCACATAGATAAAGTTGATGGGTAGTCTCCAGACGAAAGACAGATGATAATAAAAGGGCATGGCAATCAATAGGCATCGTTCCCACTATCGCTATCACCCACATCGCCAGTTCATTTTGGGCACATCCTCGAGAGTACGAGCGATGAGCTCCGTTTGGCATGGATCCAAGGCGATGTTACGTAGCAGTCGATACGTATCATTTCGACGGTCCTTATCTCTTATATTGCCGGTTCACTTTGATTCATTTCGAACTGGCGAAGTCTGGGGATGCTCTAAACACGGATTTATGGAGAAAAATGCTCACGAGTGTTTTGCTCTTCTCTGCGGATTTGTTGCTTCTCCACCGCCAGGACTCATTGCATCACTAGAATATTCTCTACCGGGGTATTCTTGACTTCGATCCTGATACGAGTTGTTTTTCTTTTCCTATCTTATCCCCTGGCATACTCGACAGCGACACTGTCGCGATGAATAAAGTGAATGAAAATGACGATAACAAAGTGTTACAAGTTCTCACGTCTTATCACACCATTTGTGTTGGATATCGTGTTGGTGTAGGATCAGTTGCGCAAGAACTTTCTGTGGTAAACGGTCGCAGCGACAGCGTCGCTATGAAGCAATTTATACTGGATGCGTCGACTGACGCGCGTGCGTCTAGTATATGATGAAGAATAGGGGCTAGTCGCATCGCAGTCGCAGCCTAGTTTAAGGCCTCGTGATGACCGCGCGTTCTTTTCATTGAGAATTACATGCCGCGTTGGCCGGTCTTCATAGAAAAAAATCGCAGATGGATGCTCGCGTCTGTTCCCTGTCAGGACTTGTGTACAGACACAGTGCACTATCCATCCTGATACACGCACTCTAACCGATGTTAGAGTGGTTTAGATACTATGCCATCCAGCAGAATCCTATCCGCGAATACTTCCAAAATCTGCAAGACCTATTCTTAATCCACTTGTTTCACTGCAGGATATCCTCACCTGACTGATTTCCTTTTGATAATGATCTGTGATCTACTCCGTCTCCAGTTCGTTTTGTATCTCGTCAAGACACAGCACCTGCGTCAAGTATTTCACTTGGATAAATGACTTCTAGTCCGTAGAAAATCGACGGACACCCATTCGGCGGGAGGGGTGTACTCGCGTACGCGCTTTACGATCGCTGTCAGAGCAGCAGTCTGAGATATATAATCGTGTCTACGGCATCTCCATAAAACAGCTGATCTCTGATATCGAAGGAGAGGCGCCCCAACGTCTGCCGATTCTGCCGTATGTCTGCGACAACGTATGTCTGCCGATACTTTTACAGACAGAGCGACAGACAAAGCGAGCGCTTTATTAAAAGTCATGATGGCAGCGGAAACGTAACATGGGCAGTGTTGGCCCGGAAAAGTGCTACTAAACAGACTTGTGCAGCGGAAATCATTGATCGATCTAAATTGTGAAGTGAGTTTGTAGTATCACTGGATATATCTATAATGATATCTGAAGACGTATCATTTTTTGCAAAAGTACTGAACAACATTTCCTCTTCACTAATGGCTCAATTTGGTTGTGGGACCAAAACTCCTTCAGGCTCAAAAAGTCCGAGAATTTCAAGTAGACGCAAAATTTGCAAATTCGCTAGGTTTTCAAAATGACCGAAAATGGACTTTTTTGTATTTGTGCAGTGCATGAGTTGTAAGCAGTTATAATAGTAGTATCTCATTAAAACAGATTCATTAAGACCTTCAATCATTGTTTTAATCTAAGGGTCTGCGAGGGACGGGACGGGTCGGACGGGGACCGACCCTTCGCTAATTGCAACGGAGACAACCATATCTCACTCATTGCAATTGTGGTAAACAGAACCGTCGGTCCTAAAATAAACTTGACATCTCTGAACGACTTTACCCATCTGGACAACAAATGGGCTGTCCAACGGGCGCCATTCTGCCAAATTTTCAAGATTGTAGCATTCTCATTATCACAAATGGATCATATTCGAGTCCATAGAGAACGATGAGACGTATGTGCAGCGTACAACTGATACTTGTTAACCACAAACCAAAAGAATCAAAATCTTTAATAGACAAGAGCTTTCTACTCTCATCTCGCAGAAAATGACGCACTCACATTTCATGACACAAGGAAAACCTCTCTGAAACCTACGGTGGGTGTGAATGAAGGTGACCCGTCCGCGTCCTCGAAAACCACGCAGCGCGACCGCGCCGCTCAAGCAGGAATCCTCTCCGAGACATGAAATTATGGGGTTTTCTTGACAGTCAATTAGCTTTCCTACTAGTCATCATCAAATGCGATGAACAACTACCAAGAAAACTCAGATTCGCCACCGCTGCGACAATTCCATCGTAAGCGACGCGCTGGCGCCGCGTGCTTTTCGAGGCCGCGGACGGGTCACCGCCATTGACGCCCACTGTATGTGCTGCCCGGCCGTCATACAGAAGACTCACTCAGGTGTGATTCGGCGCATTCCAACGACAGAACGGCGCGCGTTGGGCAGCCCATTTGTTGTCTAAATGGCTAAAGCCTGTCTGAATATGACTAAAATGGCCCTAAATACCTGTAATTCAAGGTGGAAATCAATGTTCATCGTATTTTCGTGCATAACTAGAGGCGCTGAACGCGATGGTGTTGTTATTTTTTAACGACGGGACCTGGATCTCGTGCACATACACACATGCTAAGCCAAATAATAGAAAGTATGATAGGCCCTTGATCACTGGACTGCATGGGAGAAAAGAAACGGGTAGCGCTCGTGGGCCCATTCGTCCACCCAATGCCGAACGTGCCAAGCTGGAACGAAACAAATGAGACTAATCATTGGTAAATAAGAACCGGATAGACCAGCGATCTCAGGCACTCGCAGATCTCAGGCACTCGCATCGGCCGAGCGCCGGGCGAATTCGAGTGACCGGCCGGGCGGCTCCCCAAATCCGGCCGAGCGGCGGGCGACTTTGAGAAACCGGCTGAGCGGCACGCGGATAATTCCTATGATTAGAGGTACTAGTAGTTACGGGAAAGGACCACCGAAGAATGCTATGTACAGTGACGCTAATGGATGCAAACCACACTGCGCAACGAATCTAGTGGTGCCTGAGGAGCACCCTGGTACTGGAAAGTGAGGACTAGCTCTCCCGAATGGATTCGCTGATATGTAAAGCGTAAGCTGGTGGACGGAAGTGAGTAAAACATTACCCAACAGCATTGTAAATGTGGGAGAGGGAGTGTTCCGGCGCCTAGTTGTGTGAAGACGTCGTCCAAAGAGTGCATATGAGTGTTTATACTTCGGCGCAACGCGACCGTCGTGTAAGCAAACTGCTCAAATTCTATGAGTCCCGAGTGGATGCATGTAAAAACAGTGGTCGCGACGTGGTAGTTAGTGTTTGCCCTCGCGACGAGACGTCGCAGAGCGACGTCGCGCCATGTTTATAGTACTTTTTTCTTAAAAAACGACGCGATGGCCCGGGTTCGCGTCGCGCCTGCTAGCAGACGCGACGCGATTATTTCGTCGATGTCGGAGCCTGAAGTAGGCTGTTGTTTCTTTGATTTTCTTGCTGCTTTGGCCTAAAACTTACGGGACTAGACGACTCATCATGAGACCGCATAAATGTAGATGCTCACGCCAAATCGAGCTACGTGTGCAATTCTGCGTGTACGCGAATTTGCGAACCTTGGCATGGCGCAACCACGCGACGCGAGGAGCTTCGCCACCCGTGTTGTAGCCGTTGCCGCGATGCCATCGACTCGCAAAAGAACTATAAACACTCCTTATGGGATAAAGCAGCGCCGAGAGTACCATTCGCCATCCGATAAACACCTCTTCATTCTCACTCGGACGTGTGGTAGATCCATGTTGAGAACATGGATGGAATAGCAAAACTTACCCTTACTATGGTGAAATTATAGTATGGGCAAGTATTCATCATAGTGTGGGCGAGTATGGAACATCTGTAGCTCTCCGAGTTTATCTATGGTCCAAAGATATTAGCATCATCTACATACGGTGTAAATACCCATTAGGCTCAAATCCAGAGATCACGAAGTTATTAGGTTGTCAAGTATGAAATGTCTGATTTTTTGAGCGGTCAGTTTGACAGCTGGTATCTTCGGGGTTTCCGCAGATCCACTCTCATCTTTTTTCCATTATGAAGCTACATTCTCCCTCTCTCAAAATTACCTATTTGATTTTTGGTCAGCTTTAAAATCCTTGTCTGAGAAGAACTTCCGTGAAACTATTCAAAGACAAAAAATCGTATCATTTCGGAATATGGCTTCCATCGCGGAGCTTGTGAAGCGGGGACAATTCGAAATACCCGAGAAATGTTTGGGGAGGGAGTAGCTAATAAAGGAACGGGACATCGATGTTTTAGGAGATTTCTTCCCTGTGATATAAAGCTGCAAAGTGAGCGTTGTGATGAACCTGGATTACGATGAGTTTGAAGCTGTGGCTTGAGCGGATAGGAGGCAAACTATGTCAGTATATGCAGCAAGGTTCGATGTTCGTAACCCTATATTATACAGGTATTCAAGTCAATACGACAAGGTGAAGTGGCTCGATGAACGAATTTTTCACAGTTTGATCCCCAGAAATTGGTGCCATTTTTTGACCATTTTTTGCAAAACCGCGCTGCGTAAACCAGAGGAGCAAGGAGGGGAAACCACCTGCCATTTGTTGCACTGGCCAAACCTTCCTCTACTTGACCACAACTTCTCCCAAGTATTAGTCCACTTCTTGGCAGAGAAAAATTTCCACTTCCAACATAATGTTGGAAATGTCCTTCGCCAACTTATCGCCTCTTGCTTCCGAGGCTTCCAAGCTGTTGGCGCAACCATGTTACCGGTAAGATGGCAAGGCTGTGCCGGTAGCACAGGGGCATATTTGGATTGCTCGTACTTCATCTTATTGGAGAAACATTACTCGAAACTGTCTCATTCAAAATCAGACATTTCATACTTGACGACCTAATATTAACTATGGACGCGCTAGCATACGAACCACGATTCAAGGATTCATTGTAAGCCCTTGCATGCTCATAGTGAACTGGTCACATTTGCATACCCCAAGGTAAACCCCAAACCAGGCACGCTAGTTTTCCACAAGCTCAGCATGTGGCCCAGCATACCAGTAAAATGATGAGCTCATAGAAATTGAAGCTATTACTAGAGTGGTAGAGCCCCTGCATAGCAGCGCTGATGGCCGAGTGGGTTACGCAGTGGACTATCAATTAATGGAAAACAATGATGAGGTAGGTTCGGATCCCGGGAAATAAAAGCACGCGGAAGCTAACAATATCAAAGGCAGAATTTTTTTAAAATTTCTTGCATGAGGGGTTTTTGTTTTCGTACAGGTACCGTGGCTAAGAACGAATTCTGAATATAGACCCAACCAGGCTAACGTGAATTGAAGCCTTCCGGCCGAGCGGCGGGCGATCTTTGGCCGAGCGGTGCATCCAAAACCGGCCGGGCCGGTTTTCCGGTGGCCGCTCTGCCGGTATTCGCGCGCCATTCGGCCGGCGCGAGTGTCTGAGATGGAACTAATGCGAAACGAGTTCAAAAAAGAAATTATTGGTCGAGTTCAAGCATTTAGTACACTAGTTTTGGTGAACGGTTGAAACAAGTAAATCAACGTTACCGAGCAAGGAAAGTTAATCAGCGCTGAACTCTCTATGTACTAGAGTTGGAGCAGTGACTAGCTGGATGTACTTTATCGATGAGGCCAAGGGGTATCAAGCTTCATGGACAAAAATGTAGAACAATGCCGCAACAATAACAAAGATAGTCATTTACAGGGTGCGCCATAAGTTCTTGCACAGCATATTTGATAGCGCCACAGCCGCTCTCCCATCAAAGTCGATTTCGAGAAATACTAGCCTAATCGTCCGGCTAACGATGGCTTCTTAGGCTTCTCTCTCAGGCTTCTTTTAGGCTCGCTCTGCTCGCCTTGCGTTCATAGCTATGCATACTCCCCAATCTTGAGTGCCTGCGCATCACTCTCGCTGAAGTGACCCGTCCAGCAGCGTTTCCCTACGAGCCAGGGTAACTGGGGTTGAACCCCCATTTGTTCTGGGGTAGAACCACTCGAGTGCCTAAAAAAAGACATCGTACCCACCTCTTCCCTTTTATGCGGTCTTGTAATCACATGCCAGTATCATTCATTCCAACTGGGATGTAAACAAATTTCGGTTATTGAAAGGATTTAACATGTTTGAACGTGAAAGAAGGGGCCCGAAACACCTGTAAATCAAGGAAAAAATCAAAATTTACCACATTTTCATGCATAACTTGACGCGCTGAACACGATGGTTTAGCTATTTTCCGTTTTCTATAGCTGGTTCTCGTGTACAGACACACACATGAACTGCCAATCAATAAGAAGTTGGGAGCGAAAAACCAGAGCTAAATCATGATCCCAGTGAGGGTGAATTTCAGGAAGTTCGATTTCATGAAATTTCTCCACTGAAAGACAGGACAACACCTAGGAAGTGGATGTGGCCTATAAACTAGAATAAATGCTACAAAAGGCTACGCAGTTCAACCGAGAAACCTGGATTCAGTCCAAATGTACTCCTCAAAACCTAAGGCTTGGTCTTCTCATCCGAGCAACCCTTGGAACAGCTTCGTTCTGTGCTCTTATCAATACCGATATTTATTTATTTATTTATTTATGTGCACGTATGTGCGCTATACAGTTGTAGACCACAAATATAGACGGGTGATAGAGAAGCTCTTAGGGTCTTGCAACTGAATCAAAAGCTAATTCAAGATGGGTTCCTGGTTTGGATGATGTAATCAGTACTTCTTTTTCGGAGTAAACATTAACATAGCAACATCAGTGAGACATCAATTTAATTCGCCCAAAAGTGCTCCCACGAACTGAGCGGCTATTGAAAGACCACCCGTATATCCTTCAAACCTGAGCAGATCTTTTTTTTGAGACAGTGTTGCTCGAGTGGGGTGGGAGGCAGGTTCCTTCTCTATCATTTCCTCGCAGCATCACTTTCATCCTTGTCTCAAGATTTGCTAGCAGGAAGTAGAAGTAGAAACTCTAAAACAGTAGAACAGAATACTAGAAAGGTTAAAACAGCCATCAAGGTATTAGCTTCAAGAGATCATGAGCTGGAGAACTTCTCACATGCAGAAAAACGTTGACAGAAAGAAGCGGCGATTTGAGATGGATGCAAGCGTTGGATATCTGTGAAGCAGTGGCGGACGCAGGGGGGGGGCGGGGGGGGGGGCCCCCCC
>JARK01001346.1:1905419-1933614 GCA_000688135.1 Ancylostoma ceylanicum | reverse complement strand
CCCCCCTCCCGCCCACTTTCTGCGTCCGCCACTGCTGTGAAGGTGTAGTAGTTTGGTTCTGATACTGTGGACCGACGTTGTCGCTGGAGAAGAGCTAAAAAGGGTCTAAACAAAAGGATGCATTATACAACATCATCTACTGGGTGCGCCATAAGTTCTTGCACACAATATTTAGTATGCCACAGCCGCTGGATTCAACGTAATAGCATGACCTCTATTGCGGTATTGAACCATCTCAATACCCGCGCAAAACGCCTATCAGATCAGGAATACGTCGCCATTTGTTTTTGTAATAACTCAAAGTTGAGAGAGTAGAAATCACCTCGCGCCGCAGTGTGTTTCTGGTATAAAACCTCTCGAAGCTTTACCTCAGCTGTATGCTACGAGTCCAAATCTATGTAGGATATAGCACTTGATTCGCTCCAAAACATAGCTAAGTACGGCTATCCACCAGAATCGGATTGGCTTTATAGAAGAGTTCGTCCTGAGCACGGGATTTCGGTCGTGCAGCATTCCAGGAGGCGCACATGGCACAGAGCAGATTCTAAGCTTTACAAAAGCGTCATCTTAAAGCTGTTCAACTTGAATATGAAGCAGCAAGGTGCCCTCTCTCCAAAAATTACCTGCGAGTGAAATCCAGAGCGATTTTGATGTTGTGGTTCACAAAAAACTGAAAAAATTGCTCATACACGCCCTTTTCATGAAAAAATTTCCTGAAAATTCTGAAAGAAAGAGGAGATAAGATCTCAGTACATCCGGTGAATTCCTCGACGTCTCCTCCGTATACTCCAAAGTTTTGGTGAGAAACTATTTGATTTGCTCTGAGCAGTGTCTTCCGTTCAAAGAGACAGTGTCACCACGAGCCAAACCGTGCCGCGTTGTGCTCACTTTTCTCTCAATTCTGAGTTGCTACGGAAGTAAGTTACCAAGTATGGTGTACAAGAACTTATGGGGCATTCTGCTATGCTGGGAACACTTAGGATATCAATTTTCTTCAATTTCGTCCTCGATATCGAAGAATTCTTTAGGGTAAAAAAGGAGATGAGCAGTTTATTAAGAAGCTCTGTGACTTTCCAGAAAAAAAAGAACTCCTGAAATGACCTTTTGTAATTCCTGAACCTTGGTAGCGAAAGAGTGCAAGCTGCTCTACGCTCATATATTGGACGAAAACATCAGAAGTCCAATAATTAACGATTGTGGCCCACCTTTGCGCATGCACAAAGTCGATGGTTCTATTGCGCCTATGGCAAAGCAAGCCATTTATCCCTCCGGGTTCGGTAGATTGGTACCAGAGGAGTCTGGGAGGATGAAGCACTGACTTGGTTCATCGGATGCCTCCTGCAAGTCACTGTATAGGGCACATACGCATTGAACGCTTCTACGATGCTCAGATGAAGTCGAATGCGTGGCGCATCCCACATGACGGTATTGATGTAAGCCGATCACTTTATCCTTTTATGGCTCACCCTGTGAATGAATCGAAGAGAGGAGAACGCTCCTGGCTTCGGCATAACTCTGGTTTGCTGCTATGAGATTGCCGACCGGCAAACAACTGGTCATCCCAAATCGATGCGGATTAAGAGCACATGATCATCTAGAGAACACATCGCATGGCTAATTAGGAAGAATGTTGTGAGTAGATCCCCAATAACAGTGACACTGAAAAGAATGTGATGCTTGATGAGAATCATTGTTGCGTCAGTAACACAACCCAATTAATTAAGCAAACCTTCAAAAGGCTCTCATAGATGTGGTAGCAAGTACAAGATCTCCATCTGTTTCGAAAAATGATTTCGAACTCCCTACTCCTGCGTCCCCCTTTCCCTTCTATACGCCGTCATAAACACGTTTCCTCGATGTCTTATTCTGACTCTTACCCATGGGCGATTCCTCTTCCCTCTACTGGAGTTTATCTGGCGTTCTGCTCCTTCTCCTGCAGTGAGCGATATAAGCAAGCATCCTCCACTGTTTCGTCGGCTAGCGATGTAAACTGAGTTATTATGGATTTCGTCAAGAACTCGTGGGGTAAATCCCCAATTTAAGGGATTTCGACGGAAATGACTGGATTTGTTGCGGATATTAAGTTGCGTTCACTGTCATGATTCACACCAGAATGTGCATTCGAATGCAAATAAACCTTCATTTAAAAGCACCAGTGGTCTCGTAATGGCACACTTCGGCCCAAGTACTTTCGACAAAGCCCAACTCAAGAGCTTCTCTATTCACGCATTCTTCTGCATACTCGTACAACTTCTCAATGAGGGGCGCGCATAATACCTGCCCTAAGTTTATAGAAAATGAAAATTCGCAACGACGATTTCCGGTCTTCCGTTCCAGGTCCATTTCTCGTAGCAGCGAAGCGATTTACAGATCAAACCAGTTGTGGATCACATTGCAATGGGCTAGGATTGCTTGTTAAACTGAGTTCATAATTCCACTTCTTCTTTTTTGTCTTCCTAGCATTTCCCTTACGTGATCACGGGATTCGCTACACTGCCTCTCCTCTTCCACTACTTCCAATCATTCGCGTTCATTGTGTTCAGCTGCACTCCGACCTTCACAAAGTCACGCCAGCGAGCCTCAAGTCTGGCCTGGTACCCTTGACAGCTGGGTTGAGCGCAGTTTTGGCAGCAGACCTCCCTTCTCTAGGCAAGACGTATCTGAATTAAAGCAACCAGCCTTCTGTAATTCTATCGATTATAGGTACAATTTATCGAATTATTATCAATTTATCGGTTATCGAATCACCTCATTCGGAACTGTGTTTTTTAACGCCACACTTTTTGTTCACTTCAGCATCCGCATCTCCATTGTGTGCAAGACTTGCTTAGCAACCTCAGTGGATGCCCACCACGTCACATAGAAGGCGAGCGGCCTTGCCACAGTGCGTTTGATGTTGGACTGGAGTCGGGTTGGCATTTTCTGGTCACACAATATGTCCGTTGACGTTTTTCACTCCATCCACGCAGCGTTGACACGTCCTTGCGCGTCGGGAAGGATATTGCACGTGGAAGTAATTCTCGAACCGAGATATCTAAAGCACTCAGCCTTCTTTAGATCTCTGCCATTGAAACAAATGGTTAGGTCTTCTATCGTTGCTCCGCACTCCATATATTCAGTTTTCACAATGTTCAGTAGCAGTCTCTTCCGTTGTAAGCAGTCTTTCTATCGCTGTACCCCCGCTTGTAGTTATTCCCTCGTTGTTGCGGCGGACATCACATTGTCGGCATGTAGTAGATACAATGGACGCGGCGTCATGAAATCCCTGGTGATGGCGTCCATGGAGAGTACGAACTGTAGCGGGAGAGAACCAACTTTCTGTCGAGGATCTCATCACGTTAGATAGCACCAATTACAACATCTTGGTCTAATGCACGTATTCCTCAGGAACTCAATGCACTCGCAGAGACACCCATACGTATAAGTTCACGTAGGACGCGGTCGAACGCTTATTCGAGATCGAGAAATGCGAGATGCCCAGATCAGTTGTTCTCCCGATGTTTTTCAATGAGTAATCGGGCTGCATGAATGGCGTCAATCGTACGCGTCAATGGTACCTTGATCCTTGACGAATCCGTATTGGTTTGGCATTGCGGAGACAACTGCTCGTAGTCGTGCCTCCAGGATGCGCTCAAAGATTTTTATGTCATGACAGAGGAAGCGAGTCGAACGAGGAGCAGTCTGTTTCCTCCATCATTCCGAGCAGGTCCGATCGTACTCATCTGTCACAATTCCGGCGTTTGGGTCTCTGCGAACATCTTGTTTGAGGATTTAGAAAGCCATGCAGCGCCGCTCTCTCCCGTCACTTACTTGGTTACTTGGTTACTTGGTAGATCCGTTCTTCAAACTCAGCGCTTGCTTTGTTGCGGATCGTAGCATCCTTTCCAATCGTGTCTGTTTGAGCTCTTGTGGCCCAATAGACGAGGCACCTCATTCTGTCATCAACGATGTTATATCCAATTGAAAGGGAGTCACTCCACCTGGTTGGAGGTCTGCCAAGCGGGCGCTTCTTCTGACGTGGATACCATTCAATGACTGCCTTGCTCCATCGTCCGTCATTCCTTCTCATGACATGTCCGGTCCAACGGTGCTTTGAGTGGTTCGCGTATTCGAGGGCATCCGTGACTTTGGGAAGAGAGCGGATGTCAGAATTATGCAGCCCTTCGCATCGTTGTCTACGCAGCGTATAGCCAACCATATGTCTTTCGATTGACGCCTGCGTGGTCTTTAGCTGTGCCTCCATCGCTTTCGTCAACGCCCACGTCTCGCTTCCGTAATACAGAGCCGGGATGACGGTGCTGTTGAACAGTTCAGCTTTCAGTTTCTGGTTCTTGATTTCAGACACAGCGGGCTTAATGGTGTTGTACGCGGCCCACGCAACTCTCTCCCTCCTGATAATTTCAGGCTTCAAGTCGTTGGTCATGTTAATCAGTTGCCCTAAGTAGACGTATTCGTCAGTGTCTTCGAGCGTCGTCTGACTTAGCCGGACTGCTGACGGGTCTGCGAACCTGTTTCTCATCACCTTGATCTTCTTCGCGTTGAGTTGCAATCCGACTTTCCCGCCTACTTCGTCAAGTTGGCGGACCATCCGTTCTGCTTCTTGCGGCGTATGGGTTAGCAGTACAATGTCATCAGCGAACCACAGATGATTTAACATTCTACCGTTGACGTTTACTCCAAAAATCGTCCCAGTCACAGCTTCTGATCACCGATTCCGAGACGGCGGAGAATGGGTTCGGGCTGATCGGGTCCCCTTGACGAACGCCTTTCTTGATTTGTACGACTATGGGGCGGTTGAAGGGACGGAACCTAGTCGTACAGTTCGAATAGCAGCCCTTCAATACGTCCACATACTTCCGCTCAACCCCTTGCTCTAGAAGACTCTCCCAGACGGTGTGGTGCTCCACTGAATCGAAAGCTTTACAGTAGTCGATGAACGTCATGACGAGGGGCATCTGGTGTTCCCTGCAGGCCTCTATAACCCTGGTGCATATGGCGATATGGTCAGTTGTGCTGAAGCTCCTTCGAAATCCAGCCTGCTCTACTGGTTGAGCTTCTTCCAGCGTCCTCCAGATTCTAGCGAGGAGGCAGCGTGTGAAAACTTTATAGAGAACGGGCAGTAGGCTTATCGGCCTGACTGTCTCCTTGCCAAAGTCTTCTTTGTCGCCTTTCTTATGCAAAAGGACGGTGTTCGAGGTTTTCTAGGCTGTTGGAACTCGCGACTCCTCTGAATATCGAGTGAACCTCTTAGCTAAAGCGACGTAAGGCGGATGTCCACATGCTCGCACATCTTCCGCCACGAGTTTGTCTTCTCCACTGCATTTCCCGCTAGGCATCAATTCTACCGCATGACGAACTTCTGACGGCGTGAAGGGGAGGGTGTCTTCAAGGCGCTAGGTTGACAATCTACTGGGCGGAGTGAAACAGCCGTTCGTAGTACTCCTTGATCGCAGATTCCATGCCAAGTCGCGACGTCACTTTTCTGCCTTCTGAGTCCTTCAGGCACGGAATAACCTGGTGGTATTCGGCTATGCTACGAAACTAGCAACTTGATACTAGTCCTTGATTCCGCTGCTTCCATAAGAATCTTCCTCGTGAATGCTTCATGATCTTTTGCAACTCGTTCTCGGCACACCCTGTTCAACAGAGTCATCTCCAAGTTTCTATGGGTAGTCCTCTTCAGATTCCTCCTCTTCTCGAACAGTTGTCGTGTTTCTTCGGTGATCCTCGGGGTGCTGTGGTTCGGTTTCTTCTTTCTGCAGCCATCCTTAGTGGAGTTTATTGCGGCGACCAGCTTATGGTAGTCTTTGTCGATGGAGTCCAGCTCTTCGAAGTCGTGCATCTCGGCGAGTCTCTCAGCGGCATCGGCATCCAGTATGGTCGGCGGTGGTCTTCTATGTGCCATGCGATCCAACATTGCCTTGATATTATTGAAGTGGAACTTCGCTCTGAGCAACCCATGATCACTGGAAACTGGGCACCACGGCTACGTCTGTGAAGGCTTTACAGATGCACAAGATGTGGTCCAGTTCATGCTTGTGAACTCATTAGGTGAGAGGAACATCCATCTGCGGTTCTCCGCCTTTTGAAAGCGGCTATTCCCATGATAGAAATGAGAGGTCTCACAGAAAGATGCCAAAAGTTCTCCAGCTTCGTTTCGTTCTTCCAGGCTATGCGGGCCAATGAAAGCTTCGTAGGGTCTCTTCGGGCCGACACAAGCTTTGAATTCTCCGGAAACTATCTTGTAGTAGCTTCGGCACTTTGCGGCAGTTTCTCGAACCTCGTCATAGAAGTCAGTATGATCCGCCTCGTCCTCGTCCGCGGTTGGCGCGTAGATTTGGATCAGCGATACCTTGGTCTTCTTATCTAGCTGCAGATCCAAAACACCAATCCTGTGGGAAGGGAAGCTCACTTGTCGAATCTCCTGTACCAAGCGAGGTGCAACGATGAAGCCAATTCCTCCGGTTGTGGAGTTCTCCCTACTAGATCCCAGAAACACTACAGCTCCATTCTTCCATGTGCAGCTTAGCGAGTTCCTCCTCTTCGTCTCACAAAGGCCGATGACATCAAATTTAATCCGCTCGGTTCCCTCCATCAAGAGGCTCAGCTGAGCTTCACTGCAGATCGACCGGCAGTTGTGGGTCCCGACAGTCAGATGAGTAGTCCGTGTCCGTAATCGTTTACTAGACGTTCCTTGGTCCTTATCCTTACGGCAGCCTAATGTGCCCCTGGAATCCACCTCGTGTCTCAAAAATGCTGCCGTATAATCTGGATTGACGAAGTACAGGTGACTAAAACCAGATTCATTGCTACCTAAAGCGAGAGCACCGTTTTCTTGCTTGCCTCGCTTACTTCGGCAGGAGCGATGAGACATAGCCTTGAACACATTCGACAGACAGAATTCGTGGATGTGAAACTCCTCGTTAAACATCTTATCAAGATATTGTTTCCACTAGCGCCCCAATGGGACGGTAGGAAGTGGGGTGGGGCAGCCACTTGAAGTTTGTGCAAAGTATTCACACTTTTGGAGACAGGAAATTAGGAAACAAGCGAAAATCATTAACTGTGCCCAAACACAGAATCCCACCTATGAAATGCGTATACTATTCTGGCAGCCTAGCTAACGTCGAGTTTCCTACCTTGATTATAGCCCTGAGCTTGAGCTGAAGCGCACTGGTACTCCTTCGACAAACCCGCGGCATGGTATTTTATACGTTATTGAGCTGCGGCGCACCCTCCTTACCCAAGGTTTTCCCACAATGCTGAGTGCTTTTTGTATCGATGGACCCACATCTTTGGCGCTCTTCACACTACTACCCGCCAGCACAACCTCCCTCCATTGGTGATCTCGTATCTCAGTGTTTCTTGCAGTACTGGGCACTGGCGCACCCCTCGCACCATGGGACCGATATCCTGCCATTTTCAACACTGATGAGACCCTGTACGCCATCGGTGTACACGCACCCTTTGTAGATCTCGTGAGCAATAAAAGGCAGTTAAGTAGTGTTCAGAAAAGGTGGTGCCGCTACTCAGCGGTCTCGGTGATGTAGATCCCCTCTCCCGACCACTGACATCGTGGAGCTGACGTGGGTCGTGCGCGGGCCGCACAGCACCACTGCGATCGGGCATCCGTGGTCTGCACAGCACCGCCGCGATCGGGCATCTTTGGGCCGTACAGCACCGCCGCGATCGGGCATCTGTGGGCCGCACAGCACCGCCGTGATCGGGCATCTGTAGGCCACACAATGCCGTAGGGAACTGCATAGCACTGCATAGCGATAATCCTGTTCCGTACATTATACAGCCTGAAAACTGGTAAACACTGTCTCACTCGTAGGCCGCGGGACTGCCATCGCAGGAGGCTGGTCCCGTCGCGAAATCCTGAGGGCACTGTCTAAGTCTCTCACTTTTATCTTCGGCGACTGTATCCATCATCATCGTGACCAAGGGAACCAGCAAAGGGGTGGGTACCACCGCGAGTTTCACTACATCCATGTATCTATGATGAAACATCGGCCGTCCGTCTCGTAAGTTTCGCCTCATCCTCCAACACGCTCTATCAAGCTCTATGGGCGGAGCTCATGATGAAAGAATGCGATCATGTGCCGGCCCCCCACGTCTGCGCTCTAGAAAATTTTGTTGCACTACCAGGATTTATATAAGAGGATCTCTCCAAAACGTCATTTGGACTGCCTCAAAGGCAGCACCCACGGAAATTTTCGGCTTTGAGATCTTAGCATATATCGAAGGTACCGAGGATGTTCAGCACTTTCTTGAATACGAAACTTTTCATTAGCATTGAAAATACTGCCTTTATAAGTTCACAATCAGTTTTTGTCCAAGAGGTGTGGTCGAGTTGCCCGAACTGTGAGATGAGGACCGATAGCAAAAGATCGATAAGGCTGTTTTTTTCACCAAGTTTTCACCGCCAAAATCAGTTATTATTCGAGGATTGCGGCCCTTCCACATCGTTGCGAAAGAAATAAGCTTTGGGAAAATCACACCGATTAACAAAGGGGTCTCTCAAGAACCAAAACATTATTAAATTCCGTAACCGAAAAGGAATGAGAGAAAATTGGAATTCCGTTGAAAACTATCACTAATACTAGTCAAACAACCGTGAAATGCTGATGCAGAAGGATGGCAGATATCATGAGAGCATAAAAAAAAACGAAAAATGAGCGAAATTGGATTAGTTCCCGAGGCAAAGCGAGAAAATTTACGAGAGAAGGGCGATGATTCGGCAAATAGACAACAGAATGCAACCGAGAAAACACGAACAATCAGCTGAGAAACGAGTCCGTCTAATCCTAGGCGATTTCATTAACAGCATGTAAAAGGACACGTCCAACGCAACTTATACAGCGAAAGTATTAGGTTGTTGCAAAATCGATGTCGGATTTTGACAGTTGACTTTGAATTCTCATAACTTGGCTAAAACTGAATTATTATTGCCGATTTAGGGCCCATTTGAATCAGCACATCTTCGCTATTCTTCTGCTAAATTTTCATTCCATTAGGTCCGATGCCTAGCTTTTTGAACGCAGCAAAACCGACGGAACCGTTTTTTGATGACCCATTTTCGCGGCCTATTCTCTCTCTCAAGGATGGGTCCAACCGCCTGAATTTGTGGTCATCTTCAGGGTAGCAGTCCGCTGAGTTAGGTTTATAGAGAAGAATCTCGATCTCTGCTCTCCTCTTTTCCAAGGACGTCTGAATCGAAAAATGTGGTCTTCTGCTATCATGAAATACTAGAAGACGAATCAAGGAAAATCCACTTGAGCGAATTTCTCACCATGCTCATTGCTTCCACGGCGCCATAAATAACAAAATAATGAACCTTAAGGCCACCTTCGAGTTATGTAACAGTTCCTCTGGTGATAGCTTCCACCAGTGCTTTCAGAATCGCGTTGACGTCATCGAATTTAAGTCGACAACTCTGACACATGTATCTCCAGAACTGATTCATTAGGGACAGCATTGGGTTGTGGCTTTATTGAGCACTTCCTCCTGTATAGGTTGATAGCATTCCATGCCCAAGCTGTTGCCTTGCTACCGAGTTCGAGTCCACGATAAAGTTTGATACGAATTTTAGCTATCGACCACACTTCGAATCAGCTTTCAAAAAGCCAATAAAAGTAGATAAATCTGAATGAGGTTGAAAGAGCAGAAAGAGGAAGAAATAGGCTTCTAAACAAATACAAAATGTGTGGTTGAAACATTACTTCTTATCCAAAAGTATTACATCAAAGTTTATGATTCGAAAATCCGACATCGATTTTGCAACAACCTAATATTTCCATGTTCTGGGTTTTTCAAAACATTCGGAATTTTCACAGCGAAATTTTCCGTGGGTGCTGCGCTTAACTTGTTTCCATTAGCCGCCTTGATGGTGCGCAAGTGCTCTGTGACTGGAAAATGGTTGTGAAAATATGACAAGCCTTCTCCAGCTGGTACAGCAACTTCTTTCCTCTTCTGAGGTGTTAAGTGTACTGTACAATTGAGAGTCTCGTCGTGGCGATAGCAACAAGTTGTTTCGCATCTCATTTCACGAGCACATAGGCATATCGATGAATTTGCATCCAGCGTTTCTATGTAGGCTTCTTTTGAGAGATCACGGTCTGCACCTCCTCATAGAACCACAGAGTCAACTTCTTGTTTTCCGTATTGGCTGGGAATGTTCTTTCCAGGACACCAATGACTGAGCCCTTCATTGTGGCATTCCATCGCTTCTCGACAGTGCACTCAGCAGAGAAAATAGGACAAGATAGCCGATTAGGGACGGAGTGATCTTTTTGCTCTTTCGGCTTCTACCATTTGATACGCTGGGTGCCTGTCCCATTTTGGCGGAAGATTTTTACGTCCATGATGAGCAGGTGGATTATGCAGTGGCGTGGTCCGAGGGAAAAAAAGGATAAACTGGTCGGCGTTGATCGATCCCGTCACGAGGGATGCGCCACGTATTCGACTCCATCTGAGCATCGTAGAGGCGTTGAATGCGTATGTGCCCTATACAGTGACTTGCGGGGGCATTCGATGAATCAAGTCAGTGCTTCATCCTCCCAGACTACTCTGGTACCAGATGGATGGCTTGGTTGGCCACGGGCGCGGGATCGAACCATGGACCGTGTGCGTGCGCAGCGAGCCTCTTACCACTGCGCCACACGCGCCCGGTCGGTAAATTGGTCCGAGGGAATAACCTTTATATCCACAGAGATGTTACGATCTCATCGGCGCAGCATCCAAAAGTGGAGTTGTTCTTCTTGTCCGCCGCTCGTGAGAGTGACTAAGTGCAAAAAATGATGAGCTTCGACACCGCCACAAATTCTAGGATCCGTTGTCCTTCTCAATTGCGCGTGTCATTTCTTCCGTGCCCACGCCCTAAGCCTTCTCGCTGCTCCCCTTTGTGACCATTGAGATCGCCTCCCAGCTGTACGATCTTTTCATCCCCGGACAATGGACACACTGCTCGAAGTCCTCGTAGGACGAACTCGTCTCTTCGACTGTACAATCTCCTCGTAGCGCGCCTTCAAAAATTATTTGCACCATAACTTGGCCGATGTCCACTTTCGCGGTCATCAAGAAATGCAGGTTCCATCTTCTATGGTACATGAGCCTGTGTCCGTCACCGATCTCTGTACATTTCGATCTTCTCCAGACCCTTTCTTGCAAACAACAGATCTCCACACGTCGGCTGATCAGACTGCTTGCAAGCTCAGAATTTCTAGCCGTGAATGTTCCGCCATTGAGCGTTGTGAGACGCATTGGTAACCGTGGTGCTGGTGGATTAACGTATTTGTTAGGCTACGTCCCTTTGCCGATAGCCCTCACACAATTTCAACACTGTTCGGGTGGGGCAGTGTGCGTCGCTTCTGGAGAAGTGGTCGTGGAATCGTGGAATGGAATCGGGATGACGACGTCCGGTCATGGAGTCGCGGAATGGAATCGAGATGATGACGTCCGCTCCTCCAATAGGTGCCCCTGGAAGCTCCTCGTCACCATGACGAAGTGAGCTGAATGCGAACAACTCGAAGTCCATATTTCCACTTTGAATATTGGAATTCGATAGTTTTGCTAAAATGTACCGACCTCCCCTCACATCGCGTGCTATACAGTGTGATGCACGGCGAAGTCGAGGCAGTATAAAAAACACCCAATTTTGATGTTAAAGATGGCAATCCAAAGTTGCCTCATGCTTTTTATGAAGCATTGTAGTCCACTGCACTACTCCTTGACTCCTAGTTTGATCTGTGAATCGCACTGTTAGCTTTGGAACGAAAAGAAAGCACATCCTTGTTCTCAAAGTTTATCTTTAAAGAACTTAGTGTGGGCATTGTGACTAGAATGTCACTTTCCATCTGGAATGCGATGCCTCTTTCAGAGCAATATTTTAACTCACTCTCAACGGTTATTTGTGTTTTACTTTTTCTTGAAGCGAATTGAACCGACATGAGGAACATGCTTCTTGTCTTGTTGTTGACGACTTACGCATGTACAGCTGTTGCCTCTGGTCAGTGCTTTCCCATCATTGCCCCCCCCCCCCCCTATCTTCCAATTACCTAAATCTACAGATTTCGAAAACGTCGGAGCCAAACGTACTGTCCGACGTGTTCTCGAAAATTCGCCAGTTGATTCGCCAGTGCCAGAGGATTTCGAATATCCAGAAGGATTCATGTCGCCTCATGGAGGTGACGAATACTACTACGACAACGCTATCGACCCGCTTTCAACTGATGTCAAAGTTATGAAAGAGAAAACAACCATGTATTGTTTACATTTTCATTTTACTGAGCTCTTGACGTATGATTAGTGTTTGAGATTCTATTTCAGATACTAATTTACTGAAGAAAGCGAGTTCCCAAAAGAAATCGGAAGTGAAAATGAAAGTGAAATGACGAATGTAATGAAGATGTTCACTATGCTCAGCGCCAAATGAAAACCGAATCAGATAATTTCGTTACTAAAAACATCCGAAGCGATCTACCGCAATGTTACGTATGGGCAAACCATCATTTGTGGTTTGTACGAGTTCGCTTAGGGAGAAAAGGTCGGTTATCATTTTAAAAAGATTGATAGCTCAGTTGTTGAAATTGATTATGATAAGCGGCAAACCCTTGGCACTACTTAGAACCTCTGCAACAATTATTTAAGCAGCTTTTGAAAAAATAGTTTGAGATCGCATCAGAAACTAGTTCTTCAAAAGCTGGGAAAACACCATTTTCGCCACTTCCCTGCTAAATAGTTACAATTGAAAACTGGAAAATACCTGTTTTTAGTACATCCTTACTAAAGAGTTGCAAAATGGAAAGATGGTGGTGGTATTTAGCACATTCTTGCTAAGTAGTTGCAAAAATGATGATCGGTAAAAACGTGTAACTGTCTTCACCGTTCCATCCCACAAAATTTCAAAGTTAGTGGAAAGGAATCTTTCGTTGCGAGCTTGATCAATACATAAGTGAGCAAGGTGTTACCTTTCACCCGCTACATACTTTACTCAGAACCCCTGGAGCAAGTTGCAAACAAGGATTTCTCAAAAACAACTTGCAAGCAAGCTTAAATATACTAGTTTGCTGAAAAAAGCCTGCAAACTAGGATGACGTCATCACTATCCTTGAAAACTAGTTGCCGACAAGCTTTTCATTTTGCAACTATTTCACTACGAAGTCAAGACAACTATTTTATCAGCTTTCTCCGAAAACAACTATTTTACTAGCTTTGATACTCTCCAGTTATCATGCAGAAATAAAAGATTCCAACGCATGTGTTAAGGTATTATAGCAGTCCCATATAATGAAGAGCGGCAGTTACATCATTTTTGCTCATGGCCCATTTTGTGAGTTTCAAATCTTTGTCTCGACTTCTCAAACCTCCCTAAAACAGATATATCTCAAAATGTTGCATTGTAAACCATTACAATGTAATAAATGAATGAATGAATTCAAATGGTTGAGGTCACTCAATCATTGGCTAATGAAGCTTCATACATTTACAAAACAACACTCCCAAAAACTATCCTAGAACTCTTGAGGAGGCAACATTTTAAGATGCTGTTCTGTTCAGGGCCTTCTAAGGGAGCATTGGAGATCGATTATACACTCTGGTACTTGTACACCGGCGGTTTCTGCCTGATTTCCTGGGAAACTCCGTGTAAATAGTGTATTTTCGCGAAATTCCGCCGGTCTCCACGTAAATTCCGGCTAAATCTCGTGTAAATCGTGCATTTTCAAAACCACCGGCGGATCTCGCCTAAGTTCCCGGTGAATTCCTGTTAAATTTGGTCGACTGCCGGTTTCCGCCTAAACTCCGCCTAAATTCCGGGTAATTTGGGAAGGTACTAGATCATGCGAAAATTGTTCCAACTTTTTCTAGATCACTCCAAAGCTGTGTTTGTACTTATTCGCGGGGCGAGAACGCTGCGACGATGACCACAACATGTGCAGCGCCATGGGTGAAGCTGTGTTTATACTTCGTCGCGACTCCACCGTCGCGTAGATGTAAACTGTTCAGGAGCGCCGGGTCTCAAGTGGATGCATAAACAAGTTGTGGTCGCGCAGTGGTGGTTGGCGTTTATTTTCGCGATGTGACGTCGTTAATTCCCATTGTTTCCTGTCTATACATTTCCTCCAAAAACGACGCGATAGACCGAATTTGCGTCGCGTCTTCTAGCACGCCCGACACGGATTCGGCTCAGACCGTTGCTTTTAAAGGAAAAGAATGAACAGAACGTGACGAAAAATACAAAATAAACATAAATACAAAAAATATTAGAGAAATTCCACGTCCTATTGGATGTGCCCCATTAAACTCGTTTGTGCATCTTATGGCAAAACCGGAATCAATTTCAAAATTTATTTAATTTCCCGATTTTGACGGCACAAAAACCACCTCGCTGAAATACGAAGCAACAGCCCCTACAGATAAGCGGGCTGATTAGGTGATTTGAGAAGAGCCCTACTATTGCTGTGGTGCTGTGCCACTCCACTGCAGCTACGTGTTGAACCACGTTGGGCAGATTTTTGCTTGTAACGACAGGAGTTGCTGGCGTTATACTGTGAAGTTAGATCGTGCTCCATCACCCCTATCCGTTGATCACATTTGGTCGCGTCTTTGCACGTTTTAACCTGTGTTCTTGTAAATTCCGCCTAAATTTCCCCTAAGTTTCTTGTAAATTCCGCCTAAATTCCTGGGGGATTCCTCACACTTTTCTGAGCAGCTTTTCCGCCTAACGGAGTTTCCCAGGGATTGAGGCGGAAACCGCCGGTGTGCAGTAGAGTTTTGACGGAATCGAATAAAATTCGAATATTTATTCGAATGTTCGAATATTCGAACATTCGAATATTCAAAAATTCGGAGGTTCTGGAGAATTCGAAAATTCGATGGTCTTCTAATATTCGAAAATTCGAAAAATATGTTCGAATGTAAAACTCTAGTGTGCAGCGACCAGAGCATTAGTACAGAATGGTTAAAGAATAGATTCATCAAGCTTGATTTTATTCCTTAGTGTTCATTCCGAAGCACTGAAGGCAAGTGTTGATTAAAAAAAAACTATTTAAATTTATAGACTCTACTCTACATTGCATAGAACACCTCTGATAGCTGTGCAGCATGAAAGCAGCCCAAACAGCGTAATGCGTCATGTGGAAACCTTAGCAGAATCTTTCCCGGCTGCTGTCACCGTCCCCTCAGTTACTACTATTCGAATGAAAGTTTGAGCAGGAATTGACTGAAAGATGGCAACAATAGGAAGGAGATGCTGCTAGGGATTGGTGCTGCACAGCTATCAGAGTTACTGTTCGGGCACTTATTGTATAATAGAAACGATTTGCTTTTGAATTTGCAGCCTCTTCAAAAAATTTCGGACCTTGGCTGATTGATGTACGGCTGCGGAACGTAATAATATGAGCGGTTGCCGAAATCCGTCCAATCACAGTGAACAATGGGGATAAGAGAATCCCATTGCATTTTACTGCTCTGGCACGAGTTGTGCCTAGATTTATGGCTGGGCCACATAGTTTGGAGACGTTCTTAGAGTGCCACCAATAAAGATGTTGTATTTTGAATGAATGTTATCTACAAAACATTCTTGTTCTAACGAGTTGACCTCGGAGAACAACTATTTCACCAGCTTTTCATTTTACAACTATTAAGCAAGGAACTGATCAGATCAAGTAATTACTATCTTTTCATTTTACAACTATTTGGCAAGGAAGAGGTCAAAACAACTATTTCACGAGCTTTCATTTGCAACTATTTAGCAAGGAAGTGGTGAATGGTAGTATTTTACCAGCTTTCGGAAAACTAGTTTCTGATGCGGTCCGAAACTAGTTTTTCAAAAGCTGTTTGAATATGTTCTTTTGCTGTTCAAGCTATACACGAGGTTAGTAAGAGATTTATGTCGGCTAACGTTTCGGCAGATCGCCGTCTTCAGAGCCTGAAATGGGCGATTCGAAAAGCCAACTATCCGATCAAATCTCTCAAAAACAATGCAAACAAAACGCTAGGCCTGTTTTTGACCACAGATTCAGCTCACAAACCAATGCTCACCTTTTAAATGTGACAGCAGTGATGTTAAAGCAATAACGACCGCTAACTGTGCACTCAAGCAAATGACTTGACCTCCTTCTTTGGGACAGAAGAGCAGGTCAAGTCATTTGCTACGGAGCGAGCTCTCGCGTAATTGAGAGGCATTCTTCTTTGCGGTTCATTTTCGGATTTTTCGCTTGGATCCACAAAGCCTCCAGAGTTTTACGAGCTGATGTTTGGGGTTCTTGCGCTGAGATTTTTACATTAACTTCAAAATTGGCTCCATCGTGTTTTACCCTTCTGTGGTTAACTTCAAAATTGGCTCCATCGTGTTTTACCCTTCTGTGGTTACCGAGAGGAGTGCTCTCGCGTGATCTTTGTTTGCCGTCCAAATGCTCCCTAATGCGTGCTCACAACGGTCTTGCTGTCTCGCCAATATATTCTTCGCAACAGCTAATGCAAGTGATCAGGTAGATCACTCCTGAACACATGCAGTCGCCTGGTCTGCCTCTGGGACAGATGACGCTATTTAAATAGTTGTTGCAGAGGTTCTGACAATGAGTAGACAGATTCGAGTGATAACAAATGATTCTGATCTCTATCACCGAAAACAAGTGGAATAGTTGTTTTCGGGAAAACTGGTAAAATTTTTGGAAAGCTTTGGATTTTGGAAAGCTAGTCGAGAACTATTTTTCCAGGGTGGTTATGACGTCATGGGAGTTTGCAGGCTTTTTCTAGCAAAAGCTTGCGAAGTGGTGTGTTTAATCTTGCTTGCAAGTTGTTTGTAAGAAATCCTTGTCTGCAAGTTGCTGCCGGTGTTCTGAGATGATCATTCTTTGGTCGAGATCTCTGTTCTGTGAATAATAACTGAAACAACACATTGTCGTCGACTCCTTTGAAAACTTTAATGTGAGCTATTCGTTATCCGCAATTCCTGCTTCAGAAACGCCGAAATCAAGTACGATATTAAAAGCTGCCACCAAAACTCGAACAGAAGTTGCAGATCTTCGCGGAATTGCAGTTCAGGCTGCAGGTAATCTTGAAAGCAGTGTATCACTCCATTCCGGTTCCGAGATGTTTAAAGGTTCTGAACCAGTTCCAAATGCTGATTCCAGTGATATAGATGGAAAGATTCAAAATGACCAACCCAACCCACTGTGGTTCATACCCGTCGTAATTGTTTAATGCACGACGACGCTTCGAGGGAAAAACCATTTTCCGGAAGGACCATTTACGGGTTGTTTCTTTTCAAAAATCTTCATGTAATTCCATTGGCGTGCCCTTCACATGAATTGACTATAAACGTCAATTCGATCTGACTGATGCTCATTTGTTTCTTATATTGATACTGATATTGGTACAGGCCAAGTTGGTTGTATTTGCAATGTCGGTGCTGGTTTTCTTTTAATTTTGCGTTGTTCCTTTTCATATGGATAATCATCTGTATATATATAAAAGTGAAAGTTTGTGTGTGTGTGTGTTTGTGTGTATGTATGTATGTAATGAATAGAAATCGCAGAGAATGAACCAATCCGGACCAAACTTTGCATGCAGGTCTACCACGGACCGGCGGAGGTTATAGGCTACTTTACGATGAGAATTATCGATTAGCTTAGCGATTATATCGATTTTATTGATTTTTCGCCTAGAGACTGGCAAAAACATGC
Source organism: Ancylostoma ceylanicum (assembly GCA_000688135.1). Classification (NCBI taxonomy): domain Eukaryota; kingdom Metazoa; phylum Nematoda; class Chromadorea; order Rhabditida; family Ancylostomatidae; genus Ancylostoma; species Ancylostoma ceylanicum. The sequence continues at coordinate 1,915,924 of JARK01001346.1, read as the reverse complement.
CTACTGGGGTAAGTCAATACGCTGAACATAAATATGATAACCGTTTTGCACCGAATTGTTGATTTATTGATTTTATCGATTTTTTCCACTCTCGTTCGGGAACAGGCAAGGACGTGTCTGCTAGGGTTCTCCAATGCGCTGAGTACGAATATGACAACCATTCTGGGCTTGGTCATTGCTTTATTGATTTTTTCGATTTTTAGACTTACGGTGTAGGACGGGCGAGAACATGTCAGGTGCGGTTCTCCGACATGTCTAACACGAACATGACAACTATTTTGCAAGAAAGTATCGATTAATTGGTTTTAACAACTTTTTCATGTTCGAGCATGTAAGAAAATGGTAACGAGACTACTTGGCATCTTGATCACCGTAAAGACAGGCACTTCAAATGGATGGATTTGTATCCTAATTAGCCGCATCAGCGTGAAAAGCTCGGGGTTGTAAAACTGCCGAGCGGAGCCGGGTATGCCGTCTAGTGACTCATAATAACGGGCTTAGTCTGTCTGTAAGTGTGCGTGAATGTGTGTCTCAGTATAGTGTGCCACGAAATTCTACGATTGGTCAGTGGTGATTGTGAGATCATATAAAAAGATAGGAACCGGTGTGGTGTGGTGGAGTAGGGTAGGAAGGAGATCAAGAAGAAGGTCGGGTGGTGAGCAACGGGTGCACCGATGGAGAACGATTGCTAAGGCATCCAAGAACGCCACGAGACGGGCCCACCGCTGTAATAGGGGTGCGCCAGCGCCCAAAGTGAGGGGGGAGGGTGATGGGATCCATCGTTGTGATAAGGATATGTCGACACCTTAATTGGGGGGGGGGGTTGGAGGAGGGAGAGACGGGTCCATCGCTGTGATAAGGGCGCGCCGGTGCCCAAAGTAGGAAGACGCTTTGAGGTAGGTTTCACGGTTATAGAGGGTGCGCCAAAAGTTCTTGCACACCATACTTAGCAACATCACAGCGGCTGGATCCAACGTAATGGCATGACCTCCATAGCGAAAATGAGTCAACTCAATAGCAACCCAAACCACCTCTCTGAACAGGAATATGTCGCAGCTTGCTTCCGTAGTAACTCAAACTTGAGAGGAAAGTGAGCACCTCGCGGAATGGTTTGGCTCGTGGTGACGCTGTCTCCTCATTCGGAAGACACTGCTCGGAGTAGATCAAATAGTTTCTCACTAAAACTTTGGAGTAGACGGGGGAGACATCGAGGGATTCACCGGATGTACGTGATCCCATCTCCCCTTCTTTTCAGAAATTTCAGAAATTTTTCAAGAAAAGAGCGTGTATCAGTAATTTTTTTCAAGAATCTATATGTCCTTCGTTCTTTAAACCTGGGCATACATGTAACACTTGATTATGTTCTTCTGCGCCTTCCAGGTTGGTAGGTGGAACTCTTCATTCAAATTGGCCCGAAGTTTCGACGGTAACGTCCTCTTCAGAGGCCTGAAAGTGATGTCAATGCTGTTTGTAATCTGGACCGCCAAACGCCTCACCTCTTTCAGGAAGTCACCGACATTCTCCCAAACATATCTGGAAATCCCTCAACCGAGTTTCACAACGTACCACGAATTCTACTGAGTTATCGTTCTTTTTTTCGTCCGCTCTGTTCGATGACACTCTGGACGAATGAATGTTACTAAGAACCCAAGATGGTATATGGGTTACAGATACAGTAACTGTATATGCATTACAGATACGGTAGCTATCTACAGCTCACAGAGAGGCATGAAGGGCAGGAAGTCATTCGTAATCACCAAGCACTCGTCTCGATTGTTCATCTTCGGGTTCCGAACGGAAATACAAAACGCCTCTAGAAGTTTCCTGGCCGAGACTTCAGGCTCGTACGCTTAAATTCTACACATCACATTAAAGTCCGCGCCGTTGTACTCGTCATTCCTATGCTTTCCTAAAGTCGACACCAAGCTGCCACGTCGTTTGCTGGCCAAGTGTTCTTTTTTATGTACACTGAGTACTCTTCCGGTTTCGCCAATGTATAGGGCATTGCAAGTCAAACATTTAACCTCATATATTACACCTGTTTGCAAACACTCTCCATTCTTTCCGAAAGGGCAAACAACGCAGTTGGCTGTTATGCATTGTTTATCGTAAAGTCTATTCCGCACCAACTGTTTTTTGATGTTATCATTGGGCATGTTCACCAAGATCACATCATTTCGCATTTGTGCTCGTACAAGACATCTTGGTAGTTCAGCGGTTGCCTCATCGGTTTGTTCGCGTTTGAAATGTTTGCAATTGCAACGAGTCGTTTCCGGGGATGTTGAGGTGTTGTATACCCGTTGCTGTTCGCAATGCATCTTGCTGACCGTTGCGAATCTTGGAGCTCATTTTCGCCAGTGCAAACTTGGCTGGCAATTCTATACATATTACGTACCATGGCTCGTTTCACAGTTGTTGGATATGCCGACTTTGCGTGTACTATGATGTTCTTGATGCTTGCCTTGCGATACCATTTAACCTTGATCAAGCCGTTGCGCAGATGTATTTGCGTGTTCAATTAGGCCAACCAACCGTCTTTGGGAGTTTCTCGTGTAGGCTTGATGTTTTGTAACTGTTCGTTCAGGATGTTGAAACTCTCGTCCGTTTCGGACTGTGTCGATGTAACGATACAACAGTCATCAATATACCGACAGTGCATCAAGGGTAAACGGACTAGTGCTGGCTCTTCTATTCTGCTCATGAAACAGACAGCAAGAATAGGTGCTACTCTTTGACCCATAGCGAGCCCTCGTATCTGACTGAAGTACTGTCCGAATCACTTGAAAACGTTGCAGTTCAGGCACTCCTTGACCAACGCAATGACGCGCGCTACACTTAACCCGTACATCTCAATCGTCGGAGCATGTACTTGCAACATCTCCGAAACTGCTTGTAGTGCTGCGCTATTTTGGAAGTTTGTGTACAGTGAAACCACATCGAATGATTCCATAACACAATTCTGGTCAAATTTCCTTCTACGCAGATGATCGAGAAATAGACACGTGTTTTACAAGTGAGGGGGCACTTTAGGTAAAAGTTGGCTTACAATTTTTGTGAGAAACCACCAAATGCGGTCTGTTGGTCCACCCACGCAACTTATTATAGGCCTAATTTTGAAAATGTTCGCTGACATCGATTTCATATCACACGCAGGGATCTTGTGGGTTTTCAGTAGACTGTGGAACACTGGACATCGTGGATTGTCTAGCTTCAAGAGGCTGACAAATCTTTCGTCAAAGCCCGCCGACTTTCCGATCTGAACCCACACATCGTATAATCGCCTATATTAAGCCACAAAATCTTTCTCAGTCGCGCCATGGTTCACAGTATGTATCGTCTCGTAGGCGGAGCTCAGTGATTTCTCGATCTAGAGATTGCGAGGTAACGACGAACTCGCCGCCTTTATCACTCACTGAGATGCGAACTGTGCCTTTGTTCATCAGCTCACGCAGCTCTCTCAACCCTTCCCATTGCTTGTGCGTCATATTGGTGCACCAGTGGCTCTTGTATTCATTGAAAACATCAATTACCGCTGCTGTCAGTATGCGGAATTTAATATCGACTTCACAAGCAGGCTCCGGTTCTTCGTAAACTACGAAGAACTACGAAGATGTTTCGTACGAGCACACCTGCAAAATGATGTGATCTCGGTGAACATACCCAATGATAACATCAAAAAACAGTTGGTGTGAAATAGACTTTACGATAAACAATGCATAACAGCCAACTCCGTTCTTTGCCCTCTCGGAAAGAATGGAGACTGTTCGCAAACAGGTGTAATATATGAGGTTAAATGTTTGACTTGCAATGCCCTATACATTTGCGAAACCGGAAGAGTACTTAGTGTAGGTATAAAAGAACACTTGGCCAGCAAACGACGTTTGGGAGAATGTCGGTGACTTCCTGAGGGAGATGAGGCGTTTGGCGGTCTAGATTACAAACAGCGTGAAGAAGACGTTACTGTCGAAACGTCGAGCCAGTTTGAATAAAGAGTTCCATCTACCAACCTGGAAAGCGCAGAAGAACATAATCAATTTTTTTCCAGTTTTTTGTAACCCACAGCATCAAAACTACACTGGGTTTCACTTGCACAGTATTTTAGGGAGGAGGCACCTGGCTGCTTCCAATTCGAATTGAACAGCGCAAAGATGACGCTTCTATGAGGCTTCGAATCTGCTCATGTACCAAGTGCACCTCCTAGAGTAGTGAACGACCGAAATACCGTGCTGAGAACGAACTCTCCTAGAAGGCCAATCTGATCCTTGTGGGAAGCCTCACTCAATTATGTTTCAGAGCGAATCAAGTGCTATATCACACGTAAGTCTGGATTCGTAACATAAGGCTGAGGTAAAGCTTCGAGAGGTTTTATACCAGATACGCCAACGTGCAGCGAGGTGCTCGCTACTCCCTCAACTTTGAGTTATTACAAAAGCAAATGGCGACATATCCCTGATATGATAGGTGTTTTGAGTTGCTATTGAGCTGGCTCAGTAAAGCCATAGAGGTCATGCCATTACGTCGAATTCAGCGGCTGTGGCATACTAAATTTGGTGTGCAAGAACTTATGGCGCATCCTGTAGTAGCCGTTAGCGTCCACAGAGACTGCATCCAGGAGGAAATGCTGCCAATGCTGTTGACCAGTCCCTGAAGTTATCCGTACAACTCAAAGCCATTTAGAGCATTTGAACATCAATCAATCCGTACTAAACGAGCTTTTAAGCGAGTGACGGACGTTGTTCTGGATCCGTGGTCATTCTATGCTCACTTGCAAGCATGGCGTAACACGTTCTCTAAGGAGCTCGGCATAGCTGCAGCAGACCGGCGCTTAGCAAAGTATAGGACAAGCCGGGTAGGAGTAGATCAAGGCTCACAGACAGAAGATTCAACTGACCGTACAGCAAGAAATCCGCAAACTCCATCGCAACCGTCTGCCCCCACCCTCCCCGCCTGCAACTGCACGGTCCACTCTGCGCGACAACGTAGAACGTGAAAATCCGTCAAACAAGAACCGTCAATTTTCCCCTCCTGTTGCAGAGGTTGACCGCAGTCGTAAAGGACGCCAATCCGTGAACGACGAAGAACGTCACCAGAAACCTCGCCTCGAACTATTCGCACCATCACTCAAATGCAGTGGTAATGTATTCCGCTCGGATCGAGGACACTATTCCACAGAATGCCCAAACGTGTAGAGACTGTCGTTGCGTCGTGATGTCTCTAGTGAGTCCTTATGCCACGAATGCCTGAAAAGGCATTTAGTTGAGTGCGGACTCGACAGAAGATGCGCGATTTGCAAAAGCCATAGCCATCATCAGGCCTTATGCGTTAGAAACCGTTATGCCGCATGTGATATCTGTCAACCGGCAGTAGAATTTTATGAAGATTATGCGCAGTCCGCCTTCTAGTGTTGTATGACCTTGATTGCTATGTGTTTGAGGTGATCTAGAGTGTTTGATCTACTATTGACTCTTCGTGATCTACTCTGGAATGTTCTGGAACCTCACCTCTCGGGGTATATAAACCCCGCCGTTGTCACTGTATTCATTCGTCTTATTCACACGACCTACTCGCCTGTGCTGTAATCTGGTTCTCACGACTACGACCACCGGACAACCACAACAACTGGCGATCAGCAACTTGAAGCAACAACCGATGGACAACCACAATGGACACCGACACTCTTCGTGCTATCCTCGATGCACGAGCCACACAGTAACAAGAGGCACTCGACACACAAGTCATACAGCAACAGAAGACAATCAACGCCGTAATGGAACGAATGGAACGCCTTCTCTCTGCCATGGGTGCCACTCCAGCTGCTGCTCCTGCCTCGACTGCAGAATTCGTCACCAATTTGCTTTCGACACGCCTTCCTGAGTTCACATACAATCCGGACAACGGTTGCACGTGCGACGTATGGTACAATCGCTACGAGGATATTATCGCAAATGACGGCTCTACTCTCGACGCCGCCGCGAAAGCTCGCCCCATCGTCTTGAAGGCAGCACCCACGGAAAAATTCGTCTCGGACATTCAGATAGCTTCGAGAAACCCTGGATTCAAGGAACACTTTCGTCACACTAGCTGCAGTGGAAATGTCCATTTACTTACTTACAAGAGCTTCGCCTAGGTTCAGGCGGACTTGATTCTCAGCTGATTGTACGCGTTGTCTCACTAGCATTAGAGCACCAAAACTCTCTTGGAGCGCCGAAAAGACTATTGCCAGCTGATTTATTTGTCATCTCATCGCCTTTTTGAAGTGTTTTTCTCATTGTGCACCGGGTTTTGTTCCGTATTCTCCCATTTCCTCGGTTTTTGTTTATGGATTGGGTCATTTTATGTGGATTCGTAAGGTTTTCTTCTCCTTACTTCCTTCTTCTTTGGTCCTTTTCAGAAATTTCATAATATTTTCAGTTGCTCGAGACCGCGCCTGACTTCCCGATTCTACCACAACATTTAGTGAAAATAAATTCTCAGATTTGCTCTCGCCTATTGCTCAAGCCTTCTCAGAAGTACGTTTCTATTCCTCGTTTTTTCTCTCTGAAAGGTCCACAACCACGTCATTTCTTTTCACGTTGACACCTTGTGATTTTGCCATTTCCATGCTGCTTTTTTTCTGTTTTGAGTTCTTCTTTTTTCGCTTGCTGTTTTCTTTGCAATTGCATATCGCTTCCTTCATTTTCAGTACAATTCTTTTATTTCCAAATGGTCAGCGGTGCCCAACCCGTCTTCTGTCTTCTCAGCGGGATTTTTAAAGCGGGTTTTTCATTTACTTTATTTGTTTTGTCCTCCGATTGTAATCTTTTTGCTCATCTTTCTGTTTTCTTGTCTGGATTTGTATTTCATCATCTGCTGTCTTCTATGCTACGTTGCGTTGTTTCCTTATCTTTTTCTAGTTGGTTTCGTTTGCGTGCAGACGGCTTACGCTGTCTAGCCTCTCTATCAATTCTTCATGGCTTCCTGGGAATATATTTTCGCTTTTCTCAGTTCTCGTTGTGTTTTTTGTATCAGAACTTATCAGGCCCTGTTTCTTGCACCAAATATTGTTTTTTTTTTGTTTTTTCAGTGTAACTGATTTATTTTCAGATGCCCCCGCCACCCATTCGCCGCCGTATTTTCCGAGCTGATTCGAAGGAGTAGGTTTTCGCTTTTATTTCATCGTATTGGTGTTTTCGTAATCAATATAGGTGTTCCTAATCATTATAGGTGCTTTTCTTGTTATTGTTGCTGTTTTCTTCTGTTTTGGTTTATTTTCGGTTCTCTTCTTGCAGCAGAATGTTTCTTTTTCAGTGTTCTCTTCTATTTCGCTCATTTTCAGGTTCCCTTCTTTCGCACCGCAGTATTCTCTTCTCCAAGGCCTCCTATAGGTAGGTTTACGTTTTCTTTTATTCTTTTCGGTGTTTTGGTAATCACTGCTTTTGATTTTCTCGCATAACTTCCAGTTTTTTTTTGTTTTGATTTAGTTTTGGTCCTTCTCTTGCAACGGAATGTTGCTTTTTGTCTCTTTTTTTCAATTTTGTTCATTTTCAGGTGCCCCTCCCATCACCAGCTGTAGTTAGTTCCAAACGGCTTCCTAGAAGTAGGTTTTCGTTCCACGTTCATTCCTTATTACTTTCATAGTAGTATTCGTTATTTTATCTTTCATATTTATAATTTGATTGTGTTTCTCGTCCTTTCGATCCCTCCCTGCCCTACTGATGAGCCCTGGGGAGGGTTTTCAACGAGCATCTTTCTTGTGTCTAGGGTTTGGGGGCGAAACACACTTTCTTTCCAAGTGTGAGTATTCATTCAGGATTCGAACTTCTTTCCAGGTCCCCTTGCAGTCCACAAGCTGTTTCAGCGGCTTGCTGTTCGTAGGTTTTTCCTTCAGTGCCGTTCTTTCCCATTCCTTTGGTACAGATATTTCCTTCTTTTTCATTTCAATTTTGTTAATTTTTCTTGGTGATTTTTTGTGGTAAAGGTACTTTTCCAATCAGCTTCATCCGTTTGCTGATGGAGTTTAGTACTCAATCGATTTGGTCTTGTGTGGAGTGTTGCTCTTTGCACTTTTTTTCAATTTCGTTTATTTCCAGGTGCTCCTTCTTCCTCATCGCTGCCTCCTGTTCTTCAATCCTTCCTGGAGGTATGTTTTTGCTTCCATTTCATCTTTTCGTTGTTCTGGTAATCATTATAGATGCTTTCCTTACTTGCACCCACCTTGATTAATGATTATGAATCTGAATTGATTAATGATTATGAATATGAATGACTTCTTGATTCTTGACTGAAAATGCAGATGGAAATAGAAGGTCTGAGGCGCTTGTTGCGGTGGTTATCATCAGACGGATGGAAGATCTCCTCGATAACAACCGATAGGAACAGGTCCTTTCCTTCACTCTTAGATGATAGGAGGAGATAGGCTGTGTGCAGCATTTCTGGGATGGCTGGCACCTGGTGAAATGGTTCGGTAACAACTTGCGAAAGGTAAATTGGTTGGAGAGTCAATTGGAAACATAATAATCTTGAAAACAGTGAATATACATCTGCAGGAAGCCAAGCAGAAAGACTGTGCTCCTCTCTCCGTCTGGTATGAGAAGTTGAAGACGCACATGTGGAAGGCAATAGAAGTGGGGGGAGGAGAGAGGATTCGGCATATTTTCAACACATGCCTCAAACACGTTCAGGACGTACATGTTTGGGCAAAGGTGAGTACTGCTCGACAAGTGCTCCAAAGAAGCTTACAGTACTATCTTCAACAGGAGGAGACGACGGGCCGATACACCAGGTGCGGCCATGCACCTCTGGAAAGTGTTGTTGGATCGAGACCAGAGACCATCGCGGAGGGGACTCCTGCCTTTCAGAAGCTGAGACAGCTAGTTCTCAACAAGACCTTGCAAAAGGACTCGGCGAGAGCTAGCCCACGAGGGGGGACCTCCGTTTGCGAGTCGAAGAACGCGCTGGATAGGCTTTACTGTAGGAAGGAAATATTTTAGTAAGTACAACTTGCTCATTCAGTACTTATACAGTGTACAAATTAAACTGCTCATTCAGCCCTCTTATCACCTACAAGCTTTACGCAATGCTCTCTACGATGCACTTCAATACCCTGACGCTTGCGGAGCTGGCTGGTGAAAGGAGGGAACAACGAGTTGTTGAGGTCCAGCGCAAGTACTTCACAAGAACATCTCGGATGGTCTTCAAGTCTCCGGTCCAACACTTATGGCGGGATCAGATCACTCAAGCTGTCCTCGAGGCTCGCCAAGGCTATCACGAGGTGCCGCCTGATGAAGTAGACATCCAGGCAATGATTGATGCCGAAGCAGCCTTCGATGGAGGGGAGCCTGAAGACTTGTTCGAAGCATTCCTCAGCTCAGACGAGGACGAGTGTGAGGAAGAACCTTCGGAAGAGCTTTGAGTGTTGTATAAATATTAACTGTACATAAACTGTTCTATATATATACCAGTCTGGCCGTCCGGCTGACGCCGGACTTCCAGACTTTCCTTTATGCTCGCTTCGCTCGCATGACTTCACCTCGCATCCATCCTAGAAGAGTAATGGGCATGCAGATTTCGCTCCGTTTTCCCAATATGCCTCCCCATAAAAAATTGACTGATTAGAGAGAACTGCTTGCGTCTCTCAGTGCAATTTAATCATTCTCTCGGGTGAAATAGCTAATCGTAACTATATGTAACCGATTCAACCTGGAATGAACACGGGAATTGGTTTATCATTCTTTGTTTGCTGTGAGTGATCCATTGATAACAATCAGCATGGACATATAAAAGAGGACGGAGCGGTGTGTTCAGACTCAAATGAGGGTAGAACACGCTGGAGGTGGCGTAATGAGGGCGGAAAGATATGGGTGGTATAATTAAGACGGGCCCTTGGTACTTCCTCTTTAAATTTAGGCGTCAGAGGACAATTAGAATAAACGACGACCTAATTAAAAGCGTTTTCGCGCTACTTTGCACCGGCTCACCTCTTCTCCATCTGTCGACCCGTTCGCAGAAGTTTCCCCACATTTCGACGCCGGCGCACCTTTATCCCACCGTTGGACCCGTCTCCCGGCGTTTTCTCACTTCTGGGCGCCGGCCTCACTTTTCGACACCGGCGCACTCTTAACCCACCGGTCAAACCGTCTCCAGATGTTTCCACATATTTCGACGCCGGCGCACTCCTATACTACCGCTGGACCTGTCCCCCGGCGTTCTCTCGAGTGAAAGAACTAATTGTAGCTATATTTGACCGATTCAACCTGGAATGAACACGGGAAATGGTTTATCATTCTTTGTTTGCTGTGAGTGATCCATTGATGACAATCAGCATGGACATATAAAAGAGGACCGAGCGGTGTGTTCAGACTCAAATGAGGGTAGAACACGCAGGAGGGGAGGTGATGTGGGCAGAATGCTATGGGGGGTGTAATAGTCACTGCATCTCCATCTGTCGACCTGTTGGCAGGCGTTTACCCACTTGTGGACGCCGACGTACCCTTATCACAACGGCGGACCCGACTCCCCCCACTTTG
>JARK01001346.1:1880109-1904003 GCA_000688135.1 Ancylostoma ceylanicum | reverse complement strand
CACACACACACACACACACACACACACACACACACACACACACACACACACGCACACACACACGTGACAGACTAAGCCCGTTATTATAAGTCATGATATATATATTCACGTCAACCCATATGAACAAGATAGTGAAAAGATTCACCATAACGTTTTACACTGGTACACAAGCAAAGCTTCTCTTTCTTACCTTCTGCTGCACACAACGTTTGGTACAAAATGTTATAGTTGGTGCAAAACGTAAGTATTTATTGAATTTCATCTGTTTGTACTATAATTTTTTGCACCAAAATATTTCATCTTCCGCTATAACATCAATACTTGTGCTGCCCGCTCAATCGCTCAAGTTTTCTCTGGCCGCAGTGTGTGACAATGCTAAGCGAATATCATACTCATCATCAGCTAGCAATACAACTTATTCCTGCAAAATTTGCAGATATTCTGAGATGTGTGAATTTTCTACAGTAATCCCACCGTAACCCTACCGTATGTGGGCTTCACACTATGCTGCATCCTCTCAAAATCAGTCCAGCTGCTGCTTTGGAAGCAGCGGAGAATCTTGGAAAAAGGAAAACAAAACAGGCATCCGATTGCATATCCTAATCAGCTGATATCATGCGGCGGAATCGATCATGTCGACACCACACAGAGCGGATCACTCGTCCACTTCACCTCGCCTGGCCGAAAATGGACATCTTCAAACTGGCACATTTTGCCACTTTCGGGGGATTTCGATATAAGATTGGTATTCAACGTACCCAAGAAGCCCAGAAAATGTCGAAATCTCAGGGGTGAAAATTTCCGTGGGTGCTGCCTTTGAAGTTGGTTGCCGCCACGTACGCTCGCTTCACAAACCATATCCTGCCAAAGAAGACATTCGACGTCTCCCTGGATGAAACCGTGAAGACACTCAAGGAGCTGTTTGGGCACAGCACGTCCGTTTTTGCCCGTCGCTACGCCTACCTTCGGACACAACGCAAGGACGAGTCCATCCGCGACTACACAGGACTTGTCAATCGACGTCACGAGATGGCCGAATTCAACGACGTCACGCCCGAACAAATGAAGTGCTTTGTATGGATCTGTGGCTTTGCCATTCCTGAAGACGCCGACATCCACGCTCGTGCTCTTCGCAAAATGGAGGACAACCCACACATCACACTCAAGGAACTCAGTGCCGAAATCCAGCAGTTCATGAACATCAGCCAAGATGCCAAGCTCCTCGGAAACCAGCCTTCATCACCACTGTCTGGTATGTGTCTCAACGCCGTAAATGCCAAGAAGAACCAATCACGGGACACGCCTTCACCCTGCTTCCGATGTGGAGAACCGCACTAGGCCAAGGACTGCGACTTCGCCAACGAGACGTACCACGACTGCAAACGTGTCGGACACAAGAAGGGATACTAGAAGAACTTCACAAGGAAGAAGAAGCCGAAGCAGAAGCGCAGAAGTGCAAACAACGTCGTCACCGTTGCCTCCACCACTGCTCATGTCACACCGGTCAGTCGCATCTACAGACAAGTTCAGATCAATGGAATCACTGTTCGGATGCGCCTCGACACTGGAGCAGACGTCACCTTGCTGAGCCAGAAGGAGTGGATCGCTATTGGTCGCCCGAAGTTGCTGCAACCTCTCGTCTTTTTGAAGCCCGCCAACAACAAGGACATCAATGTTCGTGGACACTTCAATTGCAACTTCAACATCGACGGACACGAAGGAAAAAGAAACTGCCATGTAGCTGACACCACGTCTCTGCTAGGCTTCGACTGGATCGCCCAGTACGAGCCACTCTTCCGACGACTCACAGAAAGAGCGATCTGCAACGTATCCGCCTCCACGCTCAACATCCTACGAGCATTGCTGACCATGCAACCACAGAAGCACTTTGCCGCAGTGTTCGCGTCAGGACTGGGACGCTGCGTCAAATCGAAAGCACATCTCACACTCAAGCCGGATGCAAAGCCTGTTTTGCGGAAGACCCGCAGTGTTCCGTATGCTGCTCTACCTCACATCGAGATCAATCGAGTGGTGGCTGCTGACGTACATTCGCCCATCGACCACTCAGATTGGGCTGCACCTAGTCGTTTAAAAGAAAAATGGATTGATCGCCTCTGCGCAGACTACTTCACAGGACTGGACGACGCGCTCGAGCAACACCAGCACCCACTTCCAAGCCCTGACGACATCTTCGCCAAGCTGAATGGAAGACGTTACTTCTGTCAACTCGATCTCGCCCAAGCGCATCTCCAGTTGGAAATGGATGAAGACTAAAGGCCGCTGCTGACGATCAACACACACTTGGAAATGGATGAAGACTAAAGGCTGCTGCTGACGATCAACACACACCAAGGACTCTCGCCTACCATTTGAAGTGGAACCCGCTCACGACATCTTCCAGCAGTACAGCGACGCCCTCATCGCTGGACTGGATGGAGCTGCCGCATACCTCCATGACATCATCGTCACTGGCAGAACCATCGACGAATACAACGCACGTCTCAACGCTACGGTATTCTAAAGAATCCAACGGTATTCCAGAGAATCCACGACTATGGATTCCGTGTTCGTCTGGAGAAGTGCGCCTTCCTGCAAGCTGAAATCAACTACCTTGGTTTCGTCAGCGACGCTGAAGGACGTCGCCCCGATCCCAAAAAGATCGAAGCAATCCACAAGATGCCACATCCAAAGGTCGTCAGCCAGCTACGCGCCTTCCTCGGTCTTGTCAACTTCTATGGAACCTTCGTCAAGGAACTGCACAACTTCCGCACTCCGTTGGACGCTCTCACCAAGAAAGTTGTTGTCAACACGTGGACACCGGAGTGCCAATCTTCCTTCGATCGCATCAAGGCAACGCTCAAATCGGATCTACTCCCAACGCACTTCAATCCAGGTCTGCCAATCATCGTCGCGGCAGACGCCTCCAACCATGGGATTGGAGCAGTCCTATCACATCGCTTTCCGAACGGATCCGAAAAGGCTATGTACCATTCGAGCCGTGCCCTCACTCCTACTCAGCAGAAATACAGTCAGATCAAAAAGGAAGCACTTGCTCTCATCTTTGCCGTGCAAAAGTCCCACCGCTTTGTCCACGGGCGTCTCTTCACGCTGAGGACGGACCACAAGCCACTCCTTGCCATCTTTGGGAGCAAGAAAGGAGTACCCATCTACTGTGCCAACCGTCTTCAACGATAGGCCTCGACGTTGCTCAACTACAACTTCATAATTGAGTACGTCAACACAAAGGATTTCGGACAAGCAGACGCGCTGTCACGTCTCCTCGCAACGCAGCCGTCAGAGTCAGAAGATTACGTGATCGCCGCCGTCGACGCCTATGTCGCCGCCGAGTTCACGGACAACTGCAGCCATCTTCAAGTCTCTGCCGGAATCATCCGGACTGCCACAGCCGCTGATCTTATCTTTAAGCAAGTGATCGACTACACCAGATCCGTACGCTGGTCTAAGATTGACCGCAACTCTCCACTCTGGTACTACTACAACCGCCGTGACACTCTCACAACTACAAACGACCACCTACTGACAGTCAATCGCATCGTGATCCCGAAGTCGTTCCATCGCCGTGTGCTCGCCTCGCTCCACAAAGCTCATCCAGGACAAACAAGAATGAATATGCTAGCTCGCAGATATGTCTACTGACCGTCACTGGATGCGCACATTGAAAGCCTCGTCAGGAATTGCACCACATGCGCTATGGTCGCCAAGAACCCAGTTAAGGCCGAACTTCACTCGTGGCCAAAACCGACATCGCAATAGACGCGAATACATGCCGACTTTGCCGGACCACTCGGCGGAAAGTACTACCTCGTCATCGTGGACGCAATCTCGAAATGGCCCGAAATCATCTAGATGAACTGCTCCTCTACGCCTGCGACAATCGCCGTTATGAAGAAAACCTTCGAACCATTTGGAAATCCGCAGACGCTCGTCACCGACAACGGAACACAATTCACATTTGCTCCATTCCTGTGATTCTGCCCGCGGAATCATACACGTCCGCTCACCGTCGTTCCATCCGCAAAGTAACGGGCAAGCCAAACGCTTTGTGGACACCTTCAAGCGAGGACTCGCCAAACTGAAAGAGAAGGGACCGACAGTTGACGCTTTGCAACATTCTTGGTGGCTTACCGTTCAACTCCATGCCCATCTGGACCAAACCATTTGTCGCCTGCCGAAAACTTCCTGGGGCGCAAACTTCGCACCGTTCTCGACTGGATGAATCCGTGTCTAGAAGATCACGTTGGACCACGCGAAGTCAAGATGGAAACACTTCACAATCGCTGCCATGGAGAACGTCGCCGCCGCTCCGGAGTCGACGATGCTGTATATATCAAGGATCATCGCGGACAGAAACCCACCTGGGCGCCTGGCTTCGACGTACGCCGCACCGGCAATGCTACCTACTCGCTGTGGAGATCTGCTTTGGAACCACCACATCAACCAACTATTGCCACGAAGCAGCATTTCTACAGTCAACCAAATTCTGGACGTGTTCGACCTGCCACTCTTCGACCCCGAGCCGATACCAACGACTCGACGCCAGAAGACGCAACGGACCTGCCTACGGCGCCTCTTCGACGCTCCTCACGCCAACTCCGAGCGCCAGACCGCCCGTTTCAAAGTCAAACCCACGAAAAAGAAGTATTCACAACTTAAAGACAGCACTCACACTCAAAAACGACATTGATTTTTTCATGGAATTCTACTCTGGTGGGTTTACTAAAGCCCATAGCATAGAAGAAATCATCCAGAAGGGCCAAGTTCTCCGGAAATACCAAGTTATACATTGTCAGGATGAGCCTACGCGGACGAGATCTATCGCTGCATATTCGTGTGGACGCGGTGGTGCGGCGGATCTCCACTATGGAAAGTCCTGATCGATGCCATATCAGCTGATAGATACAGCCAGCACCCGCCGCGCGCGATCAGAGGGAAAGGAGCGGAGTTGAGCATGGTAGGCGCCTTTGTACATGCGTTCGAGCTTAACTACTCGAGTAACTGGAAGAATTGGAGTGATTCCTTTAGCAGTGACGCTCTATTGGAGCTTTGAAATTAGCGGAAATACAGGGAAACTTTTTTGAGCGTGAGTGCTGCATTTAAAAGGGGAGGTGTTGTAAGGCCTTGATTGTTATGTGTTTGAGGTGATCTAGAATGTTTGATCTACTATTTATTTTCTGTGACCTACTGTGATCTACTATTTATTCTCTGTGACCTTTCTGTGACCTGAATTACGAATATGATATTCATTTTTGACTGCCACGCATTATTGTAAGGTTACTGTACTTATACTATAGAAACTGTAGAAAGGGTTTTGTGTCAGAATTTAACCGAATCATGGGTAATTTCACATGCTGATCACAAATGTGATATCCATTCAGCACAGAAACAGAAGGGTCTTTCTGTAGATCAACTGTATGCATCCAGTACTAGTCAAATTGTTGGATGCTACTCCTTCAAACATTCCAGAGATTTTGTGTTTTGCACAACAATGCACATTATCATTGAAGGTGTACATACTTGATGGCAGAAAGAGAAGTTTGTATTTGGTATGGCTGTCTTATTTTTTTCGCAATCAGTCACGAATATGGGATAGTTTTGTGGTTTGTAGATGAAATGTCAGAAGAAGAAAGCAATTTATTGAACGCCAATTTTGAACGGCTGCTGGTAATGAGTGAAGATGACGAACCTGACGACAGCGACGATGATGGTGTCATCCATGACGTTACGAACACTTCAGAAGTTGATCAAGAAGAAAAAGAAAGTGATGACGATGACGACAATGACAGCAGTCCGGATACGTGGTCAGACAATGTTGTGCATGATTCTCGGACTTTCAACAGTAATAGTGGAAAAGCTCCTAATATTTTATCGGATTGTAATCATCCTATTGATTTCTTCTTTCTATTCGTGAATGACGACGTGCTCAATCTTATTGTCGACGAAACCAATAGGTATGGATTGACAAGGAATCGGGCTTGGGTGCCAACAGATGTCCTTGAAATGAAGAGATTTTTTGGATTGTGTCTTCAGATGGGCATAGTAAAATTGCCAAATCTCAGAGATTATTGGAGCACCAGACCCGTATTCGCCGGTTATCCAACAGGATCGAAGGCCATGTCAAGGAACAGATTCGAGGATATCTTATCCAACCCTCATTTGGTAGACAACGCCAGCTTCGATGGAAGTGGCGAACTCTACAAAGTTACTCCTTTTATTCGTCTATTCGATGCGGCTTGCAAAAGATCCTTTACGCCTGGTCAGAAATTTTGCATAGATGAATCATTGGTGCCATTCAGTGGTAGAGTAATCTTCCGCCAATACATTCCAAACAAGCGTCACAAGTATGGCATCAAGCTGTTCAAGTTATGTACAAGAGGCTGTCATACATGGAGAACAATTGTATACGCTGGAAGAGACTCCTCTAGAATCGGTTCTGTAGCTGAATCTGTGGTAATGAAGCTAATGGATGGTTTACTCGACGAAGGGAGGCATTTGTACACAAACAATTGGTACACCAGCCTGCTACTTGCTGAAAGAATAATTCCAA
Organism: Ancylostoma ceylanicum; assembly: GCA_000688135.1. Classification (NCBI taxonomy): domain Eukaryota; kingdom Metazoa; phylum Nematoda; class Chromadorea; order Rhabditida; family Ancylostomatidae; genus Ancylostoma; species Ancylostoma ceylanicum. Next base: position 1,897,438 of record JARK01001346.1, on the reverse strand, counting down.
GAAGAACTCATCTCATCGGGACTGTAAACGGAAATAGAAAAGGATTGCCGATGCGAGTCACAGAGAGGAAGCTAAAGAAGGAAGAATCTGTAGCTCAACAGAACAAAAGCGGTATTACAGTGCTCAAATGGAGAGACAAGCGAGACATCCTGATGCTTTCCACTACACACGACGCTGCCATTGATGAGAATAGAAAGCCACAAATTGTCGAAGATTATAATCAAGCTAAGCTGTATGTCGACACAAGTGACCAGATGGTATCTTACTCTCCGTTTGTCAGAAGGACAAAAAAGTGTCACATCCGCCTCCTCTTCCATTTGCTCACCCAAACTTCTCTTGTTAATGCGTGGCGGTTGTATAATGACAATATTCAAAGAATCAGATTCAATGACTTCAAAATAGAAGTGATTGAGTATCTACTCAACAACGAGAGGCTGAACGCAACAACAACAATAAGGCGTAGCGTGGAAGAATTAGCAGGTCCTAAAGCTGTCACTAGAAGGAGATGTAGCTCCTGCTATCGAAACTGGTCGAAGAAAGAAGGATCTCGCTCTGCAGATGTGAATACCAAAAAAGTCAATACGCAGTGCAATAAGTGCCATAAACATTTCTGTATTGATCGTTTCAACAAATATCATAGGAAGTGCTCAAATTAATTTGGTAGATAGTGTCGTTTGAATTTTTTATGTAGTAGGATGTGGAACATGTAGAACCTGCAACTTGCCATGTGTGGAGATATTACAATATACAGTGTGTATCATAAATGTATGGGCACCCCAAGAATGGCGATATCTGCTTTCACTCTCATTTCTGGTAAAAGCCACTACAACCAGTGAATTCGGCGTGCCCTGTATCACCTTCATTCAGTTTGAAAAATGGAAAAATCCAGTGTAGCCCGTATTCGACCCCATATTGCAGTGTATCATAATTATACGAGCACCCTCAGTAAAAAATAGATAAAATTATCTACTCATCCGGAATCTCCTGTCTCAAATTCGCAATAAGTGACTATAAGCACTCCTCAGTTGAGCATCCAATGTGGCAAGGATTGGAGCCTTCTGAGACAGAACAGGCGCAGATATGCGCTCTTCACATTGCTTACTTTAGCAACCGCAGGATTACCGAGCGTACTCGTCGGGATTCGAGTACCATTGACGCCTTGGTGCAAAGAACATGACTCCTGCGGTTTGAGTAAGAGACCTAAACGAACAGGGAAGCTGCCTTCATAGGAAGAGCGTCGGATAGGACCGATGATTTCAAACACCATGGTGCACATCATCGGGATTCGAGCCAATAATTAACTCCTATCTCTAAAACGACGGCATGGGGACGGATAAAATAAAACGGCAGGATTGTCCTCTGTCTCGATCAACATGCTCATAGGCTCACGAGGTCTCATAAGGTTGCACCACTGTGGTTTGCCAGGGGGAACAAGGCGACAGACTGGTCAAAGGTACGCGTAGTTTTTCTGAGACTCACAAAGACTAGAATTCCTGTCCAAGTGATGTCCTTTGACTTGAATATGTTCAGCTTTGATGGTCTAGATGGAAATTGAAGGGATCTCGCAGTTCTTCAGCGGGGGGTATTTCGGAGGTGACACAGTCATGGTGTGGAGCGGCTTCTGTCCGAAAGGAAGGCTCAACATCGCCTCTATTTTGACTTGAGTAACCGCATCCGACTACAGTGAAGTGTTCCGCGTTCAGCTCTTGTTCTTCCAGAACCAGCGCAATGGAATTCTGCTCATTTTCCAGCAGAACAACGCGGCCATCCACGACGGTCGTTCGAAGACGGCATGGTTTGTGGACAACACTGTGATTGTTATGGCTTCTCTTACCTGCCAAAGCTCCTACTCTGACCGTGGACGTTAAAATCTTTAAAAAAAGAGGGCGGCGATCGTACTCGAATCCCGTTCACTACGCTTGGTAATCCTGTGGGTCGTATGATCCGTTATGTGTTGAATCTGTGAAATAATCTTTCAGTCCACCTCGCTTATATTGAAAACAGGCCTTGACAATCAAACGACAATCATCCAATTATTCAATGGTTCCCTTTGCTGGATGTTTCCTCTTCTCTTAGTGCAAATGGTAGATCTATTTCAACTATATAGATGTTGAAATGTTTTTTTCCACAGTGAAAAAACACGTATTCAACGTTACTTCTTTGCGCACGATACTGAACAATAAAGATAGACCGCCGAATATAGTATTGATTGCACATCACTTGATTTCTGGTTCCACCAGCAGAAAACCACGTAAAGTTGAAAATTCGTGGCCCAATGCTTAGTGAAAGAATGATTTCGCGTTTCAACACCAAATGAGGTGTTAAAATGACGCTTGTGATCTCATCTGTTAGGTCCTAGCAATACCGTGCTTTGATGGGTGTCTTTTTGGAAAATTAAGTTTCGACTGGCAAATTATGTGCTAATTGATCACATGCGATTGCCACCGGGGAAGCACGCGGAAAAATGAGGTCATGTAGATTGCAAGGCAACGAAAGGACCATTTTTGGAACATTAACGCATATAGGTATAAAACGGCTTGCAGAAATGCGTGGTACTTCTTGTTTTCAGGAAAGACTATTTCTAATTGAGTTATGATAAAATCTCGCAAAATATGCGGGTTCTCGCGAATTCGCGGAAATTTTTGAGATTACGCGGCCGGGAGTGTAGTATTGGGTTGTTGCGCCCCACCTCTTCTCACTATACATTGGTATTCGAACTAATACTTGCGAACGAATATTCGAATAATTCAAAATTTCCGTTATGCGATTATTCGAATAATTCGAAAACTGCCAAAATTCGAAAGTTCGAATATTCGAATTATTCGAGATGTTGAAATATTCGATTATTCAATCATTGGAATCATTCAAAAAGTTAAAACATTTGATTGTTCGAATATTCGAGTCATTTGAAAAGCTGAAATATTCGTTAATTAATATTTGTTAGTAATATTTGTTCATTCGAATATTCGAGCACTTGCTGTTTGGTCAAAAAGTCGAGTGATAAGTTTGTGGGGATTTTATTGAACGTTGCCGGCCACTTCGATTCAGTGTCAACGACACGCATCCAACCCAGTGCTGGTTAATGAACAAAGAATCGAATAATGAATAGAAAAAAGAGAAAGACTTAGTTTCCTCTAATTATCAGGGATTTGTTCATCTCACCACCTGCGCTAGCAAACTTTTAACACATTCGCATGGTGCGACGTGTGGGACCGCGTGCTCAACCGGGTGAGCACGCCCTTTTCACTGTTATATTTTTGTGAAGCAATCTTAATGAGCAACCTCCTATACAGTGGTATACTAGCAAATGTTCAAGCGATCTATACACGCGATGGGCAGAGCAAACATCTTCTTGTACTTCTTTAATACATGGTTGAAACTGACAAATAAAAGAACAATTTATATAAAGATTAACTTACTTACTTACTACCTCCTGTGCAGGTGTGTGTGTGTGTGTGTGTGTGTGTGTGTGTGTGTGTGTGTGTGTGTGTGTGTGTGTGTGTGTGTGTGTGTGTGTGTGTGTGTGTGTGTGTGTGTGTGTGTGTGTGTGTGTGTGTGTGTGTGTGTGTGTGTGTGTGTGTGTGTGTGTGTGTGTGTGTGTGTGTGTGTGTGTGTGTGTGTGTGTGTGTGTGTGTGTGTGTGTGTGTGTGTGTGTGTGTGTGTGTGTGTGTGTGTGTGTGTGTGTGTGTGTGTGTGTGTGTGTGTGTGTGTGTGTGTGTGTGTGTGTGTGTGTGTGTGTGTGTGTGTGTGTGTGTGTGTGTGTGTGTGTGTGTGTGTGTGTGTGTGTGTGTGTGTGTGTGTGTGTGTGTGTGTGTGTGTGTGTGTGTGTGTGTGTGTGTGTGTGTGTGTGTNCTTGAAGTTCTAAGGAGAACTTCCTCCATTATACGATTATTGATGGTGATCCGATTTGATAGGCACGCTTGAACCGTGTCGTATATCGGTGAATTCGCGCATAATCTCGGACCTCATAACCAAGGTAGCTGGTCCTTCACAATCACTTTGATGTTTTTCTGTTATCCAAGCCTTGTACTCTTTGATCCACTGGTGACTCACCCTTTTGCAAAATCATTCACGTTGTCATTATATGCGCGCCTAGACTACACGAAAATGAAAACGGGTGATGAAAAAAAATCCTGATTGACGGCCTAGTTCTAGCTAAATTCATAGTGCTAGGTATGGTTCTGAAGGAACCTGTACGATTGACCAGATGAACAGCAAAAGATTGGATGCAATGTGCCAAAACACGAGATAAGTAGAGGAAAGCGCATCGCAACCTTGTCTCCATATTTTTGGACCACCCTGTATACACGCGATGGGCAGAGCAGATATCCTCTCGTACTTCTTTGATGCGTGGTTGAAATGGGCAAGTAAAAGAACAATTTATATGAAGATTTACTTACTTACTTACAACCTCTTATGCAGGTGAAATTCTTGAATTAGCTTCTAGCTAGTGCATATTTACGTTTTGGTTTCTCTCAAATTCGCGCATTTTCGGAGTACTGTGCAGCAGAGGAAAAATTACTACCACGTGGGACCACGTGCTCAAGCGGTTGAGCACGGGTCCTACTTGTGCAAAAGCGCGTCTGTCCCACGTGACACACCATGCCAAAAGCGTAAGGTCGCGAATGTGTTAAACCTGTGCTTTCCTTTCCAGCATACTGTTCGCCGAATTTAAAAGATCTACGAACTCACAAGTTTATGTCAGTTTGTGGGGGTACGGTGAAAGATACAGCCAACCACCCATGTCAGTGGAATGCAACACGGCTACGACTGTCAACTGGAATAATAGACCATATTAGTGCACTGTCAATTCGCGAAGCGTGACGTCGGTAACTTGAACGTATTGAGAGCAAATTTTAGTTAGGCTCAGGGAGTCAATTCAGCCTTGCAGTGGATTGCTGGGTCATGCAGGTGTTACCAGCAGGGGTGAATATCTCTTAAAAGTGTTAGTTTCGTCTTCTGCGGAGGGTGGGGAGGGGACCGGGTCTGAGTTGATTTTATGGTTAAGACCATTGGGAGTGATAGGAAGGCGGGTTCTGCGTTTGATTTGTCCACAGAAAATTTCTTCAACGGGGAGCCTGATATATCACGAAGACATGTGAAATGTGCAAGTCGAAGTAATACAAGTGCTGCTTTCTCCTGAACATTCTGTTGCAGATCATATCAAATTCTAGTCTGTAAATTGACACATCATAAAAATAATTGGCTGATGCAACGACACACACTTATACGAATAATTCGAAATACTTGCTATTCGAATATTTGAATGATTCGAAAAATGCCAAATTTCGATTATGCGAATTTTTTAATTATTCGAGAAAATGGAATATTCTATTAATCCCATACTCGAATGATTCGAAAATTTCCAAAATTTGATTATTCGAATATTCGGATACTCGCAACAAAAAATAGGAATACCAGTGTATACTTCTCACGTCCTTGTTTTCCAGTCGTTACATTCATTTTCACGACATCGCTGCAACTTTCCCTTCTAAAGCTGATATAACGCTAAACAACAATAGTTTTAGATTATCTCTATAAATAGCAGGGAATTTCTTCTTGGCTAACACTTATTGCCATCATGAAACTGAAACCCATTTTTACGACAGTGATGTTTTGGTAAGCTGTATTTTAAGTGGCTGAGAGTTCTTAAGAAGTGGCTTGCACAATAATTCAAAGCAATATAGAGTAACAAACAAGTTCTTACGCAGTTGGATGCTGAAGGTCCGATACGGTTTGCATGAAACCTAAGAAGAATTATCAAGATTTCAATGATCTTGTTAAGTAAGCCGAAGGAAAAAAACTACGAATTCGAACTATTTGATCGTTCTGCTTGCTCTGTCTTCGATGCAATGGCTTCGTAAAAAAAACTGGTGGAGATGCGACTCCGTTTTTCTTCTTTCCACAATTTTTAAGTAGAACTCCACATGGCTAGGAGCAAGGATAACGCTATTGCTGATCTGCCATCATCGACGAAATTTCATCTCCGCGTCGATGTAGCAGGAGATGAAAGGTACACATCCTAAGATTCGAAGTTTGGCTTTGTTTACTGTTCATTAACGACAGAAAATGCTATGTCTTCTAAACAAACAAAGCTGAGATGTGTTTCAAATCAGTGCCCATTTCTGTTTTCATGAACATGGGTCACTCGGTACGAAATTGAGCGTAGAGATGTTGAAAGTTCCCTTCTTACATTCCTTTTTCCTCTGTGACGTAGTGGAAATACTCCTCTTCTGAAGCTGATATGTCGTAAAATTCCAAATGCTCGAAAAAATTTACTTCTACTGAAACGTGTTGCTATAGTTTCGCAAAACTCGTTTGTTCAGACAAATATGAGCGAACTCGGTGATTAGTATGCATTGCGTTGCTGCGCTCCCAACTTTCTCCACGTCTTTGTTCGCAATTGAGGGGGATCGCCACGATCTGCTAATGTTTGGATTAACCCCGTTCTTTGTGAGGTTCAAGGATGACTGACCCAAATGATCTTGGTAGAGCGGCTGCTATTTCTCATATCCTTCACTACCACTTGACTCTCTACATTTTCATTTGTGAAAAATTAGAACTACTTTAGGTATGACCACATGCCTCTACTTAGTAAATTTCATTGCAGTTATCAATAGATCTCCGAACATGACCAGAATAACGATTACATACCCTGTACGTCGTTGTTACAATTTTTCAAGTGGTGCGAGCAGAAGTGAATGGAAATTGGAGGGTACAATCACGATGCTAACCATGAATGCTTTCCATTTTGCATTCATTTCTGCTTGCACTATTCGGATGATTCCATACTCTCGCAGCCTCAAACTTTCTCTCCTATCAGGAATGAACTCCAATCTTTTTGGGCTCGCAGCCCTTTGGAGATTGCAAGGAATTTAATGTGAGCTTTAACAGCAAAATTTCCCTGTACACCTAGAAATTGATTTGGAATCTAACAACAAACAAGTTACGCAAATTTAGTGCTTTGCTCACTCCAAGTTAAAGAAGCCCAACTGGATTATAGGACATTTTCCACCCGCGCGCATCAGACCCCAGAGGACAGTCTATAGAAAACCACTGCTCTATGACTTCTACCAGGACGAATAGATCTCCGAGGTCCGATCAATAATCTGCTGGAACGATTCTGGCTCCTTCAGAAACGTGTCGTGCACCATTTTTCCAGGTACTGAAGAAAAATCAAAATGACCCAACGCCACTTGCGCGGGTTGTAAATGTCCGTGGACGAGCTCAACTAATAAATCGTGGATATCGCGGATATCATAAGGGCAATTTATACTGAAAGCGTGTGACTGACGCGCGTGCGTCCATATGATGAAGAATAGGGAGCGGTCGCCTCGGTCATCTCGCAGTTGCAGCTCACAATCAGTCGCACGCGTTTACGGCCTCGCGAGTGCGCTCGGCTGCGTGACAAGACATACGCTGCTGAGCTGTGATTGGTCGATTTAACAGCGCGTCGCGGCTTCAGCCTTCAAACGTACCAGCAACGCTGGGGAGAAATAGACAAGCCTCTTGAGATAAAGTGGGATAGATGAATGCCATCGGAGCTGAAAAAGTGTAAGGAGGTGTCCACCGGTGTCATCCAACGCGCCGATGTTGAAGGACCAGCCTGGATTCAAGAAACATACGTGTGCGGTGCGGTCGCGTCGCGGCGTACGTGCTGACCACCTCCCCGTGCGTTCTTTCATTGGGAATTTCATGCCGCGTTGATCGGTCCTCATAGAAAATTATGCATTCATCTGATACATCTGGTATAAGTTGCCCTAAAAACGCTTTTGGATTTCCTCCCCCATTTTTTTTTCGCGCGACTAGATGACATTCAAAGAGATGAAAATAAGCGTAATCATCAGTAGTTTTTGCAGACAAACGAAGTAATGGGCGAGGGGGGGGGGGGGGAGGAAAAATGGGATCTTCTCGAAAAAGGTGGCTCGGGCGGAAAAACATGTAAAAGTGGTCCATGTGAGGAAACAAAAGTTAGAAATTAAATTTAGGCTTGCATACAAATCTTGACCATTGCGCCAAGTCCTTACGAAAAGTTTACCCAACTATTGTTGGAGGCGGGGTGGAAGGGCGCGCATGGTTTATGATGTAGTCCGACAAAAGGCATCGGAAGCGGCTTAGGTCTCGTTAGAAGGTCATTGAGGTCACTACCTATTGTTTGAATGGAAAGTGTGCAATGAAAGAAATTGACACTTGTTTCGCTAGAAAACCGTGAAATTCAATGGCTGTAACGCGAGTTACCGTAACTGTTGTATTATCTTCTCATTTCCATTGGTTTTTCGACCTGGGATAGTAAACGAGACCGTGAACCTCATTATCTCCTTCGTCGTGGTCATAAATGTGCATGTGTAATTCTACAACTGATCATTAGCTTTGTCCATATCACTAGCAACTGTGGCGTTGAACATTGGACACATTGTTAGGCTCATTACATATAACGAGTATCTCTGAGCTATATTCAGTTGTGTACCAGTCCATTATTACCTTTCAAATAGCTATTTTGGGAAGGTTCATGCAATTTTGATAGATGAGCTAATGAATTGTCGTAAAAAAATAAAATGGCGGATAATTTTTTATTTTTAGATGAACATTGTGCTAGGAGCACTAATCTTCCTCCCGCACGCCAGTGCCTTCCTTTTCCCGACTTCTAATTCAGGATGTGGATGCAACCCGTGCACATCGCAACCCTCTTGCCCGGTCTACCCTACATGCCCTCCTGTTCAAAGATGCCCTGAACAGGTAGATGTCGCAAGTTTTGTAGTGAGGAAACTGTGATTCATTCACCGTAGCACTTCTCACGTGATGCATTTTTGTGAAAAGGTAATCGGAGGCGAATGATGTAGAAATTTCAGGCATAGATCATCATATTCCTTGTGTTTACTGTATACGAATTCGATGAATAGTGCTGGTCGTTGGTCATGCAAAATACCTTCTCAGACATTCGCTCGGGAGTCCCGCACTATAAAATGATGACTCCCGCTCGAGGGTGAGCGGAAGTCATCAAAAACTTTGAGTTTTTGTCCCGCAACATCCCGATTTTGTCCCGCAAGCTCCGGCGGGAGACCGGATTTTGTCCCGAAAATGATACCAGTATCATGGTGCGGGAGACTGGTTTTGGTCCCAAAACTGGAAAACGGAAGAAAACAAAAATGCATCTCGCCTGGTCTTCACACTGGGCCACAGTCTTAACCGGGCCTCAGCAGGCCAGACGGGTCCCGTAGGACTCCTCTCCGCCGAAGCGGAGAGGAGACTGAAGCCTACCTGCAGAGTGAGGCCCTTTTATACCCCTCTTTTGATAAGGGTTACCACGTGGCAATAACAAACCCGCACCATTCTCGGGTTAATCCCGCAACAAAACCAAAATGATGTCTCCCGCCGGAGCTCCCAATTTTGTCCCGGAAGTGATAAGAAAGCTTTTCGTCAGGCGGGACTCCCGAGCGAATGTCTGAGTTAGGATTCGCGAAACTAGCAATAACTTCGACTGATTCGCGCAATTTGATAAGCTTTGGGCATTCTCACATTCAGCGAACACCTCCTCAAGAATATTCAACAAAAACGTATGTTCCTTCAAATTCATAGCTACTGCTAGGCCTTGTTTCTTGATAGTTCTGGTTCCTCCCTCCGACCAATGCTACTACTGATAAATTAATCCGTCTTGGATACAAAAATATCCGCATCCACAAAATGCTCGTGAGATTCCCTAGTTCATGCTAGAGATTTTTTGCCGATCTAATTTGTTTGTTACTCAGTTGATGAAAAAATATGAAAGCATTGTTCCGGTGTCTCGAACGTGCCATTCTACTGCGATTCGGTTCATGTTAGCCAATTTTTCTCACTTTCAATTTCTGATTTTGGTACTGTAGCTCCAGAATTCTTTACAACCGTTAAAGTTGGCAATAGGTTACCCAGTTATTACCCAGTTAATCGTCACTGCAGACTGCAGTGAATACTTTAGCTTCACCACCACCAAGTACTGCAGTTAGAGATTCCGAGAAGGGTGAAATGAATTTATTCCTCTGGACCACTGCTGCTGATATGTACAGTGACCTCCAAACAGCCTTAGACAAGCGGCGGGACCGCGGGGCGGGATTCTTGGGCAGAGACAGCCCGAGCGAGCATACAGAGCCCCTGTGTCTCTGCCCAAGAACGCCGCGCCGCGGTCCCGACTCATGTCTACGGCTGTTTGGAGTTCACTGTACGTATGTGCATACTTATGCCGAAACCAGAAAGGACACTTAGCAAGCGAATGGGAGTAGAGGAGAATGCTAGGTGCTGCTATAGTTCCTGCTGAGCAAACGGAAAAATAAGACGATAACGAAAATGTCTGCATACGTTTTAGGTAACAGAGTGTTGTCCAACGTGCTCATGCAAAAGCAAGGAAAGGATTAAAAGAAGCAGCAACATTTTAACCAATGGCGTCTACATCGTTGATCATGACGTCAGCTCCGTCACGGTATGCATGATGATTTCGATCCTCGAGAATGAAGTGCTGTGTGATGGCCGAGATCGTAAATGTATTTGTAGCCATGGCACAGAAACAAGCGTAGTTCTCTGGATGATGTGGTGAAGGTGGATGCGAAGTGCAACAGTGAGGATCTCAGAGCAATTATCATTGAGGTAAGAATGGACCAATTGTGGAAATTTCATTGTGGAGTACTGTTCATGTTGCAGAATATCGACCGTGTAACATCTGTGTCAAAGCGACGTATTCTGGCCGAAGCCGAAAGAAGGCTTGGAGGGAGGTTTGTTCGTGAGCCTTTCGTAAAAAAGTATACCTCCCCATTAAACTGCCGCTATTTATGTGTGCTTGTTCAGGTACAATGTTATCTGCGCTCGTGGAGATTTCTCGTACATCACCAACACCGAGGAATTCTGTCAGCAGACAATCGGAGACGTCACGTGCTACGTCTTCAAACAACTGTCAGATATGATTCGTGCGAGATTGTCATAACACAATTGCTACAGCTCAGCCTGTGAAAAAAATGACGAACGTTTACTTTTGTTCACGGTATATTATGCTCTGCGATATTTTGTTCTCATTTTATTCTCAAGAAAATCATTTTACCGCAAGAAACAGAATCCTCTTAACCATTCATCTGTACAGCCGTGTTTCCCATGTCCATTTATATAGGTTTTCCTCACTTTGCTACTCAGGCACTCGAGCCGGCCGAGCGGCTCGCGAATACCGGCCGAGCGGCCACCGGAAAACCGGCCCGGCCGGTTTTGGATGTACCGCTCGGCCGGAAGGTTTCAATTCACGTTAGCTCTGTTAGGTCCACGTGGATTCGGAGTTCGTTTCCAGACAAAGTACCTGTACGAGAACAAAAACCACCCATGCAAGAAAATAAAACGATTCTGCCTTTGGTTCCGTGTCGTTTTACTTGCCGGGATCCGAGCCTACCTCACCATCTTTCTTCACTGACTTGTAGTCCACTGCGTAACCCACTCGGCCATCCGTGCTGCTGTGCAGGGACTCTACCACTCTAGTAATAGCTTCATTTTCTATGAGCTCATCATATTACCGGTATGCTAGGCCACATGCTGAGCTTGTGGAAACCTAGTGTGTGGTTTGGGGTTCACCTTGGGGTGTGCGAGTGTGACCAGCTCACCATGAGCATGTAAGGGTTTACAATGAGTCCTTGAGTCTTGATTCCTATGCTCACGCTAGCACACGTCCATGTGAGAATGGAGGGGTGTTTATCGGATGGCGGATGGTCCTCTCAGCGCTGCTTTATCCCATAAGGAGTGTTTACACTTTTTCGCGACACCAAGTCGCGCGGTTGCCAAAGCTCGCAAATTTGCGTACACGCAGAGTTACACACGTAGCTCGATTTGGCGTAAGCGTCTACGTTTATGCGTTCTCATGATAAGTCGTCTAGTCCCGTAAGTTTTAGGCCAAAGCAGCAATAAAATCAAAGAAACAACAGCCTACTTCAGGCTCCGACATTGACGAAATCATCGCGTCGCGTCTGCTAGCAGGTGCTACGCGAATCCGGCTTATCGTGTCGTTTCTCAAGAAAAAAGTCAGGAGTGTTTATACTTCGGCGCGACGCGACCGTCGCGTCCAAGCAAACTGTTCAAATGCGATGGGTCCCGAGTGGAATTATGCACAAACAGTGGTCGCGATGTGGCAGTTGGCGTTTGCACTCGCGACGCGACGTCGCGGAGCGAAAAAGCTAGTCCTCACTTTCCGGCACCAGGGTGCTCCGCAGGCACCACTAGACTCGTTGCGCTGTGTGGTTTGCACCCATTGGCGTAACTGTACATAGCACTCTTCAGCGGTCCCTTCCCGTAACTTCTAGTATCTTCAATCACAGGAATTATCAGCGCGCCGCTCAGCCGGTACGCCTGAATTCGCGCGCCGCTCGGCCGGTAATTGGGCCGAAATTTAAATTTAGGCACGCCGCCCAGCCGGTTTCTCAAAATCGCCCGCCGCTCGGCCGAATTTGGCGAGCCGCCCGGCCGGTCACTAGAATTCGGCCGGCCCTCGGCCGGTGCGAGTGCCTGAGTATGTGCATTTAGTAATTATTCCTTGAATAGAAGTAGGGCTCAACATCTATCGAACAAGTATTCTTCTCACTGTTGAACGAGGGCTTCCAACTGCAACTCGTTCCCAGTACACGTACCGAACCTCGTTCCTTGTTCTCACAAAAAAAAAAAAACAACACTGTTGAAAATAATACTCACTGTGGACAACTGGGTGTCGCTCACTAGTCCGCAACGACAGTGAATACTGGTGCGGTTTTTCCGCATAACGGTATACAGGGTGGGTTTGTCTTTTGTCCTGAGCGTTTTCGAGGTAGTAAGCCGGAGAGAAAGTTGAAAACTAGTAGAGTGAGAGGAGACGTTTGGCGGTCTAGAACACAGACAAAAAAAAAACCGTGAGCCATCTTCAGGCCTCCGGAGACGACGGTTACGTCGAAACGTCAGGCGAAAAATAAACGTATCCACTAACAAGCTGGTGTGGCACAGCAGTATATCAATTGTTAACACTGTTGAAGTTGCACACGGGCGTAATAGGCTTTTGACACTTGCATTCTGGAATTCTAGGGGAGTCTCAAATGCTCGAGCGAAGAGTAAAGATGGGCGAATAAAATGTTGTGGCACCTACAGTGGGCGTCAATGACGGTGACCCGTCTGCGGCCTCGCAATGCGTGCGACGGCGCCGCTCGAGCAGGAATCATCTCCGACACGTCAAATTATGGGGTTTTCTTGATAGTCAGTTAGTTTTCGTATTAGTTACCATCAAATGTGATGAACAACTAACACGAAAACCCAGATTCGCCCCGTGGCGACGATTCTACCGTGAGCGGCGCGGTCGCGCCGCGTGCTTTTTGATGCAGCAGACGGGTCTCCGCCACTGACGCCTACTGCACATACAGAAATTGAGCACACAAGCATCAGTAACGAAGATCACACTTTGCTTACCTGATAACAATCTGAGTCATAGGAAAACAAGGATAGGGGATTATCAAATGAGAACGTTTCTAGGTGTTTCTTTTAGTTTTCATATTTGGCTCGTGTGGTTACTTCTCGACAAGCATGAATTACGATCCAACGTGAGTATTGCTTGTTTAAGAAAGGAAGGAACCATCAAATGATGAACGATAGCACTAATAGTACCACAGCGGCTTGATTTTTGAAATAAATAGCTGTGCACATTGTCACGTTGGTGGAGTGGGAAGTAGATCACCAACGCTGGCAAGTACGGTTCCACCGCGACAACAATCCAGATATACATACACCTCACGGATGTGCATGTCTTATTGTTAGATCTCTTCCCTCTTAGCGGTCTGTCCCGCGCATACGCGGGATGCGCTGTTTGGTTCTTCTACGCCATAGATCTCAATCCTGGGCGTCACCCTTGGTGATTTTACGCACTCTCATAACCTTGCTCACGGCATCCATCCATCGTTTTTTTTTTGGTGCTGCTCTCGAGCGCTCAGTAACCTCCATCTCCATGGCCTGCCCCTTTCGTGTTTATACCCAAGGTGGATTCGTGGTAAGCCCGGATGGGGAATCGGTTAGGCACTGCGCGCATCTACGCAGTGCCTAACCGATTCCCCATCTATCAACCGCGGATGTGGTGCGAAACCACCATCAATTTACAGTGCATTCTCAAGGGCTAGTATCATCTACTATCTATTAATTGGCAATTCATGTGTGTATGTGAGTCTGTACACGAGAACCAGCCATCAAAAACGGAAAATACCTACACCATCGNGTAGCTACAATTAGCTTTCTCACTCGAGAAAATGATAAAGTTGCTCTGAGGGACGCGAACGGTCCTCTTTGATCAATCCATTTTTATGGGGGAGAGCGTTTAGGGGAAACGGAGCGAAAATTGGCATGACCATAATTCCACTAATGCGAGCTGAAGTCACGCGAGCGAAGCGAGCATATGTAAAAGTCTGGAAGTCCGGCATTAGCCGGACGGCCTGACTGGCTATCTACTTTATCTATTAATTGGCAATTCATGTGTGTATGTGAGTCTGTACACGAGAACCAGCCATCAAAAACGGAAAATACCTACACCATCGTGTTCAGCGCGTTGAGTTATGTACGAAAAGGTTGCAAATTTTAATTTTTACCTTGATTTACAGGTGTTTTAGGCCACTTTTGTCATGTTCAGACATGTTAAGGACCGACTGTTGTGTTTACCACAGTTGGAATGAATGAGATAAGCCCAGACACTATATAAGGGAGGAGATGGGTAGGATCTCATTATGTCGAAGAGGAGGAGCCGGGAAGGTGAAGAAGGACACGGATGAGGGGTGACGCTGTAGGGCTGGGCCGGCGCGCCCAGAAGGGGTGATAAAGCTCTTCAAAGGGTACACTTTTGCGGCAACGATGTGCGCCGGCGTCCAAAAGCCTTGAGACGGGTCCAAAGTTGTGATGAGGGTGCGCCGGCGTCAAAAAGCGCGGAAATGCCTGGAGACGGGTCGACAGATGGAGAAGAGGTGAGCCGGTGCTGAGTAGCGATTAATGCTCTTAATCAGGTCTTTCTTCTAATTGCCCTCTGTCGCCTAAATATAGTGGGAAAGTACCAAATGTCCGGCCTCAGAAGTGACTATTGTACCATTAAATGTCACCTCAGACAATTCTGTGAGCGAAACCCCGACAAATACCGTTCGGAACGAGCGGGGGGCGAGGGTCGGAACGAGCGTTCGGCCCTTTCCGCCCAATAATTATCGGGGTTCAGGCCGCTATAGAGCCGCAAAAATGGGATCTTTCATCCCTATCAGCCCGAAAAGCATCCGCGTTTAGGCCGCAATGAGGCCGCAACTCATGGAGGTTTGAGCCCCATCTGCTCAAACCAGGTAATCACTGTTCCTGCTCTGCCACAACACAAACGCGTAATTTCTCATCAGAAATGGGAAAAAGTCACTTTTTGCAAGGTCCTTGCATCTTTTCGCAGTGTTAGCTTTCTTCTACCATCGAGGGGATTCGAACCAACCTGGCCATTATCACGATTGTTTGGGAGTCCGCTGCTCTATCCACTCGACCATCCGTGCTCCTGGCGTCTTCCACTCCAGTGACCCCTTTATTCATTATCATCTACAGTGAGCGTCGATGGCGGTGACCCACTAAAGAAGTCGACAGGCCCGCCGCGCAACCGTGCCACGCACACCGGAATCGATGTCGTTTGCTGCCATTATGCTACTTCTTGTTATGGAACATGAAAAAAGTGAAAAGATTACCAAATTGGAAAGAAAAACGCCTAGAAATAGCACTCAAACAGAAACACAAAATAGAAAAAAATAGAACCGCCATCGACGCGCACTTTACTTTCACCAATCAACACTTCCAACCTAACCGGCCAGAAGGCTACGTACGTTGATCGGCTTGCTCACAGGTGATGTCATCGCCTCCTCCAAAATACTGGAGGCGGTCAAGACGTAAGACGCGACGCCACCACGCCGCACGCATAAGCTCCTTAAATCCAGATTCTTCGATGCACTGAGTGACTCCGGTGGACATCCCCTACACTTTTTTCGGATCCGATGTCATTCAAATGGGTTTTTTTCGGGGGGGTGGGGTCAAGGCGTAGGCCGCAACGCGACAGCACCGCGCGTGTATTCTTCTAAAATTCCGCTTGGTCCTCAAAATTCTACGCATTGAATGACATTGGTGGCCCCTCCTTACACTTTGTCGACTTTGATAGGATTCATCTGTCCCACCTCAGCTCAGAAAACTTGTCTATTCCTCCCCAGCGCTGCTAGTACATTCAAAAGCTGTAGCCGCGACGTGCACGTGAATGGACTATTCACATCTCAGCAGCGTACGTCTTGTCAAGCAGCCCCAAAATACTGCGCAAAAATACCTGCGTTTCTGCGTTAAGGACCAAGATCGTAGTCATGATATCGGCCTATTCCGATCTCCACGCTCTTATTCTTGTGAGATACAGGCAATTCAACTCCGAGTCGGTCTCGCGCTGCACGAACGCATGAGTTCCAGGTAATCTCATATCGCTTCCGGAAATGTTTTAACATATTAGGCAGACTGTCAAATTCAATGTTGTGCTTTCCACGTAAGAATACGCCAACACCGACTTTTTTCTGAATTGCCCGTAGTACATTATGTAAGCTAGAAAAGATTCGGTGATGGAATAGTACGCTGCCGTTTGTGGAGCGCATCGGATCTACCGCTTCTCCGAAACGACGGGACCGCCGACGCGGTCGGGGATCCGGAGGCGGCGCGACTGTGACGTATGTTCTGTGCTGTCAAGTCGCCCACGTCAGAGCCGCGCCGCCTCTGAATCTACGGCCGCGTCAGCGGCCCCGTCGTTTCGGATACACGGTACCTGGGTTAGAAAGAGCCACGAAAGGGGTATACT
This sequence comes from Ancylostoma ceylanicum, assembly GCA_000688135.1. NCBI lineage: Eukaryota > Metazoa > Nematoda > Chromadorea > Rhabditida > Ancylostomatidae > Ancylostoma > Ancylostoma ceylanicum. The sequence goes on along the minus strand of JARK01001346.1, from coordinate 1,880,604 downwards.
TATGTGCACAACAGTGGCGAATGCAGGAAGGAAGTAGGCCGTCGTGGAAGGGTGGTGTACCGACGTGGTTTTCGTTTAGAAGCATGTATAATTTAGCGCGAGATTGTTCTGATCTTCTCGTCCTCTGCCCATCCCACCCTTAAGCCAAAATATGTCGACGTTTAGGCCGCTCTTTGGAGATTTCNCTCAGACAATTGTGCCGTTGAACAGTAGATCGAACCCCCATCGCCCCGCCCACTTTTTGAGTTGGGGGAGCAAGTCTCGACGTTCTGCAAGAACAGAACGTGCTGCTTACGCCGCCCGACGTTTTGCAGTCCGCCGGGATCTTCCAGACGTGCTGCAGTCCGCCGGTTCATCCAGACGTACTGCAGTCCGCCGGTATCCTTATAACACTTTCTATTCAACAAACTAACACTCATTCTTCATTTCCATCTAACTTCTCTGGCGCGGTGGTGAGTTTTTACGAGTTCTCATCTGGGAGCAAGGGCAAAGCGA
>JARK01001346.1:1861716-1874460 GCA_000688135.1 Ancylostoma ceylanicum | reverse complement strand
GGCGCCTGCGCCCAGTGGGCCCCGCGGCCACGCGGCGGATTTCTACGTCCGCGCCGCGTCCGCACGCGACCGCATCCCACGCATCTCGCCTGACCGATAGCTGGGCCACGGTTTCCACCGGGCCTCAGCCGGCCAGACGAGTCCCGTAGGGCTCGTCAAGTCTTCGCCGAAGCGTAGACATGACTGAGCTACAACACCCGACGGCCTGCTTATATACGCCTCGTCTTAGTATCAGCAAAATGATAAGCCAGGACTGTATGATAAAAACTTTTGGTGCTGGGGTCGAACCCCGGAAGTGAATGAGTGGTAGCTGATACGCGAGGGGAGGAACAGAGCACGTCTGGCTGTAGAAATTAGTACTCGAGGGGAGGAACAGAGCACGTACGGCACCAGCAGCACGTCGCCTCTTCCATGGCAGTGGGCGGGGCTAAATCTCTTTGTGCTGGGGTCGAACCCCACGAGTGCCTGAGGTGGGGGGTAGGTGCCCCGCGATTGGGGGTTCACCCCCAGGTACATCTGGGGGTAAACCCCTTTTCTACCTGCAGTCGACCCCCACGAATGCCTGAGATGAAGGAAATAAAGCTACGGAAATGTATTTTTTCCCTTATAGTTTTCGGCACTTTCGTTTTCCCCATTTGCATAATTTCCTCCCTCTGCATACCAGCAGAGCCTAAAGAAAAAGATGCCGGGAAAGGGTCTCATATAGGTACCCGAGCCATAGCGCCGCGAAGCTGGTATGCAGAGGGAGGAAATTATGCAAATGAAACTTGCACTAGACTAGACTTTGTAAAAGTTCTGTTTTCCCACTTCTGAATGTTTTCAATGGTTTTTTTTTGCTGTTTTGGTGTTCCGACGTAACGTTATAATGCGTTAATGCTGCCTCGAGCTGCTGTTTTGACAGTCCGCCGGTAGGACGGATTTAAAGACAGCACTCGCGAAAATCCTCGCGTTGGAGATTTTCGCGAATTTCGGGGTTTTTTTTCGTGACGGTTAATTCATAGGCAGATAGGAAACTGCNGTGCGGATCCACCGCGGGCATGTGCGGATCCACCGCGGGCATGTGCGGGCATAGCACGGGAGTGACGTCACTACCGGTTCCCCACCGCGGGTGTGCGGATTTATCGCGGGCAACCGCGGATCCACCGCGGCTTGACCCCATACCGCGGATCCACCGCGGGCAGAAAGTTCAGAGCACCTTGTGGATCATCGCTCAGGTACGGTTTCCCTGTTTGCTCGTGGCCTTATGGCCGAAAATGAGGTTCAGAATGTTTTTTTCCGTAGGTTTGTGTAGGCGTTTGACCGGGTAGATTGCAACTGGAATCACCATTCCAGACCCTGAAGAAACCGAATTCGCCGAAACGTCAGTCGAATAAAGATCATAACGATCTCGTGTACGGCTTCAAGCAAACAATCAGCAAATACATCAACAAACTACGCCGAGATTCATCGAGAGTCGAACATGGCGTCTCCTTAAAGTCTCACATCCCACGGTTTTCAGGCATCAAAATTCGAAATTTCAGACTTTACATTATTTTCATTGAGGCTTCCGGAACGAGTTATCGGCGCTTCCATGAGGTATTGTCTACATTTACATTTACTTGTCAATCAATATTTTACAAAATGCGGCACCTTAGCAGATCAATTCATTCCATTTTCGTCACAACACTCGTTAACCATAGTCCCGTTCCCTTTCAATTGCACTGGTTATTACGTCTTTGATCTTAGTGGGGATCTTAGTAAAACCATGCGTTCGTTTTCTTACCCAGATATTGTATTCCAACCCTCCGTCATTCCATCTGTCTTTGTGCCAAGGCAACTCTATGTTTTGCGACTTTTTTCAGCACCCATGTTTCGGCTCCGTACAGTATTTTAGGCAAGAAGCAAGGGTTGCATAATTTGCGCCTCCGCTTCAGCTCTACCGTTCTAGAGGAAAGATTTTTTTCATAGTGACGACAGCAGTTCCATACGAGTCAAATTCGACGTAAAATTTCTTGGTAGTGACTGCGATAGTGCGAAGTTTTCTGCCCAAGGTACACCGAATACTCACGTTTTTGATTTGACTGCCTCTACGAGTGATTATAGTTATTGGGGCCTCTGTCAACATCTTCGTTCTAGTATCGTTAATCTTCATGCCACAGCCAATCGATTATTTGTCGAGATCAGTTATCCTTGCTTGTAGTTCTTGCGCTGATTTCGCGACCAGAACAACATCGTCCACGAGGCGTTTTTCTGTTAGCTGATTCCCTTTGACAGATGCTCCACGATCAGTTCAGATTAATTTCTGGAAAACCTGCTAAAGAGTAGTGGTGAACAATTTTGATAAGGTGGCCTCCCCTTGACGAACTCCTTACCACACTCTTATGGAGATATTTCTCTTTCAGTGATTTGTCCAGCTTTCTTCTTTCAGTGATTTGCCCCTCTATAGCGATCGTCTAAATAAACTTGGCCTCCGTACCCTGAGGTACAGGCGTACAATGTCAGACCTTATCTTCTGCTTTCGAGTATTAAAAAGAGAAACAAGGTTAATCCCTAATAAATACTGGTTGTTCAGACCTGCTAATGCTAGAATAGGTGGACTCAATCTTCACTATTTTAGGATTTGCAATAGATATTACATGCACATGTTCAACAACGTTTTTTATAGAGTGGCGAGATGGTTCGAATCCCTACCTCGTAATGTAGTTCAATCCGAAACTACGAAACAATTCAAGGCGAAAATAAGGACTACGAACTTGTCTCAGTTATTGTATACGGAAAATCCGCTCACAGCTAATTGACGCCTGCTTATGTTTTAAATATTATTTCGTTAAGTTAAGCGTTCTCTTCACTTTCGAATTATGAGTTGTAGCCGTTATTCAGTTTTATTTTATGAGGTTTGTTCTCGCTCGCGCCTCTGTACATCGTTGGATCGACTCATCCCCTGGCTCCAACAATACACCTTTACAATTATATCTCAATAGCTAACTCTAATACGGTTTCCTTGCCTGTAGCCTTCACTCCCACTTGTTACTATGAACCTTTTTTCTTTTAAAAGTGCTGTGTGAACTCGGAAGTGCTGGCTACCCAACATGTTGATCCGCAGGGGTTATCAGCCAGCATACCTGCGTGCCGAAGCTCCAACATGTTCTGAAAGCACATTGCTGAATGGCACGTGGCTGGCTGGTGGGGGTATATCCAGCACTTCTTGTTCCTTCTACACAGCCGTCTACCCTTCATCTTATATCTTGGTTATGTAGCATGGGCAGGTTAGCTCACAGAGGAAACCATGCAGATTTCGATCTTTGCTCTTGCAATAAATGAATTTCCTTTCACAATGGTACGGAGTTGGTGACAAGAGCCATTCCAGCGATATGTTCTCTGCACTATTTCATTTTTTTTTCTCTTTTGGAGCACCAGCGATGGCTGGTGTATTGAATAAATAAGTAAATTTCTCTAAGTTCGATACATAAGTGTTTGAGTATTTGTATATATACCTCGAAGAAGCGCTCTTGGAAAGCAGAACCTGATCACAATCAGTTTACACCAGAAATCGTGCTGCTCCTCTGGCACGGATTAGAATGACAGTTTCATTTACGAGAATTACACTGTGGCGTCTTTTACTGGGCTGTTACATAAGTTTCCGCTGTTTTGAAAATTTCGACAAAAAAAGTTTCATTAGAAATCAAATAAAACAGGTATAAGCCGAAGTATGCACCGCAAAGGTCGGTGGACTTCTGTCGTTTTTACAGCAGGAGTTTGGATCTACTGCTTTAGAATTCGGTGAACTACGAGGCAACGAAGAGAATCAGATAGCGGTGGAGCTCGCTGACTGTGACAAATCGGTTCTCACACGGTAGACATTTGTGGTCTGAAAACACGGGAAGGATTTATGCTATGTGATGCGCAGCTAAAGAATCCTCTGTGAATTCACCTCCTTTTCAAAAAGCTGGACAATCAAAATCAAGGCTTTCTTCGCAGGGTGGCAAAATAATGCGCTCTTCACAGAACGCTTAGGAGTTGCCATAAAATTCTTCCAATCGGTGATCGCAATTGTTTGATGTTTCTAGTCAAAGCAGAAGTGTCGGCTCGAGACCGCCCAAGAATAATATGGTGGGAGAAGACACAGAGAGAATAAGAATGAACTTGAGATTACTCCACCCAAATTTGGTAAACCTACTGCAGCGTTATGATAAAATTATTATTCGTGAAAGTGCTGTTAGCAAAATTGACCTTCCTGAGTGGTTTATTCCGAAGCTAATTACATTTTCAAATTAAGTCAGAAAAATAAGCTTCGCTTGATATATGAACATATGTGAAATTTAATCGGTAATTAATTATTACAAGTGTCCAAAAATCCCAAGCAAAACAGCGGGTGCTTACGTATGTAACAACCTAATACATTCCGAACACCTGTGCTTCCACCGATGGAGAACTTTCCGAAAGAAAATTTAATCAGCGAATAGGCCACAAGCTGCTTTTGAAGACTGAACTCACGATAATTTATTTCACAGTTTTAGCAATATTGATGCACGGATAATTTTGACCACCCTGTAAGTAGTGATCTCTACTAAACATAGGTATTGTACCACTAGTCAAGGTTCTAGTTTGATAGAATTGTAGAAAAATAAAGTCGACAAAGAGAAACCGTCAAAATTTTTGCAGCAACCAAATATTTATTCCTTTATTCGTACATGATGATAGGTAACAATGTGACCTTATAATACAGAGAGTGCAAGAAGAATAAGGAGTAAGAAGAAAACCAGTTTGTTATGTACCACAGTGCTTCCAACCCTGATAGGAGCTGACATGTAAAGCGGTGCGATTAACTCTGGGCCCCAAGATCTCGCCCAAGTCTGAAAAGTTCTGCGTTTCTATTCCCCATCAGAACCCGCTCTATCCCAAAAATATGTTCCAGATCCATAGCGCAGACTACAACTTCAGGTTATTCTCTGAGATTCTGCCAAACTGTACTGTTTTCCACGTGTTTCCTCCATAGTATCAAACACGTCCCACTTTTTAATGCAGGCAAAATGTACTGCAAAGCTTAGATTCAACCCCTTACTACTCCTACGAGGTTTTGTTCACATCTCTTTCGTTTTATGAAGCCCAGTTACCCTCAGCGAACAGCCAAGTCGTGGGGTGACTATAGACATCAAGCGAAAGCTGGTTTTCGCCAACTCCTTGGTGCTTTTGGGTAAACCCGTAGTAGATGTGTAAAGAGTTAGAACCGAATAAAAATTTATGATAGGAAATTCTGATTGGAAATTGGCTTGAACGTTCAAGGGAATTAACTACCCAACTCCAGCGTTGATTCTGTTGTGCCGGATTACGTGAAAACATATGCACACACATTTGCACTTGTTCGCTGTTGACATAGACAAGCCAGGAGTTGCAATGGAAAAAAAAGAGGCAAAAAGAGAAAGGAAGCGGAGCCTTCTTTCACAGATCCGCCTACATCGAAAAGCTTTACACCTTTGTTACATCACCGAGAAATTTAAAGTTTTGAAAATGTTGCATAAATGTGCACGTCACTGTGCTTTGAAATTTGGAATTTAAAGCTGCATAGGCCTAAAAGTCAGTCAGTCGTTATCGAAAAGATAGACGGACTGCGCGTACGGAATCATAGCGACGCGGCTGCTGGATCGCGGCGGGACATATTCGGCTCTCTCACTTGGAGCATGCTCTCAGCGCATCCCTTGTCCTGGTCCCGCCGCAATTGTGCAGTCACAGAATCCGTCTATCTTTTCGAAATGGATTGTAAGTGGTGATCCAAACATACCGTGACTCATCAAACGTTCCATATCTAGCGTTAGAAAGGAGATTGACAGTTCTGTCCCAAGCACAATGTGTTTCACTCAATCTCAAACAGAATCTACGGCCATGTTTCACATACCATCTTATCATGGGCGAGACCTGAAGAATTTGAAGTAGGCGCCTACGGTTGCACAGAGGTTCCATTCAAGCGTTCCTGGAAGCGTTCACTCAGCAGATTAAACTGTTTTGAGAAGGCCATAATGAAGCTTCGCTCTTTGAAGAATAGCATGCCGAGAAATCCACATGAATGAATACTGAAAATAGCAGTTACGAAGAAGCCGACATGTCTTCCGACGCGAAATCCGCGGTAAAACTTCCGTTAGAATATTTACACTTCTTCCACGTCCTCGTTTCATAGAACCTGGGCATTGTTGTTAGATACCGATATTCTTCAATATTATGCCACACATGTTCTTAACTGAGCACGTTTATTAGGCCGTCATTTCGACTTTACGTCGTTTCCAGAGGCCTGAAGATGGTTCAAGGCCTTCTTAACTTACGATTTAATCCACAAAACGCCTCCTCTCCCAGTGCGTTCAATTCGTATTGGATACACCAGATGAGATTCCAGGCCAAAGGTAACACTCACCCACGTGCTCCGCGATTATAGCGGTGATGGTATTCCGCTAAGACAATAACAGACCGTTAACAGGCAGCGAGTGCGGTTTACTCAGCTTTACTGGCGTTAGTAGCCAAGCATGAGTAATCTCTGCTGATCTTATAGCTCGCATAAGGACAGAAAACGAATGAGATCATTGATGATTGCTAGATGCTCATTTCTGTCATTCATATCTGGATTTCGTGGAGAGATATAAAACGCTTCGAGGGTCTTCCTAGCAGATGTCCTTGCTTCGTACGCCAAGATCTTACACTTCACGTTGAAATCGATTCCACCGTAAACTTCCCTCTTATGTTTCCCCAGCGGTGTTATTAAGCTCTTCCGTTTTTTATCTGCAAGATGTTCATTTACTCGCACAAACAGCGGTCGACCACTTTCCGATATATCGCGTATGACAAACCGAGCATTCGATTTCGTGGATTACTCCTGTTTTTACGCAATCCGCTGTTTTTCCGTAAGGACAAATGGTACAGTTTTCCACAACACAGGTTCTGTCATAAAGTCAGTTGCGGATCAGCTGACGTTTGATATTGTCGTTGCGGATGTTAATCAAGATAACATCATCGTGCACCTAAGTTCGAATTAGACATTTCCTCATAGCGGCGCTTATGCTATCGGAAACAAACGGTAAGCATAGCAGGAGTTTATCCCTACGCGTTTCAGTGGAATTGGCGTTGCGTAGCTTTCTCGTCGTTTTCGGTTTTGTCTGACATCCATTACTCTGCAATATATTAAAGGCCTGTTTGAGAGATTCCTGTCGGTCCATCTCGCCGCTGCATACATCGGTAGCCGTTTTGAGCATGTTATGAATAACAGCGCGTTTTACAGCTGTTGGAAGTGCAGATGCAGGATGTACGATTGGATTCTTCGAAGCTTTCCTTTCTATACCACTTCACGCAGACTACACCATTGGAGAGCATAAGCTGGGGCCGTAGTAATTGCGTCGTAACCGACGGTTATAGAGAAATTTGTGTCCTTTTACAACTGCTGGTTCCCTAAGTTAATCAACTCATAACCAGGATAGCAGCACATTGCAGCCATCACTTGAACGAAATCCTTGTGGATACATTTATCTCTCAATCTTATTTGCAAAAATCCGCTCGCGGGAGGAACCGAACGCGTGACAAACACCACGTGAGACTGCAGTCATCGCACTGCGCCACCGCGCTACTGAGCACTTCCAACTACAATATAATGATGATGGAGACCAAAGGCATATACATCGCTGCTGTAGATATATCTTGTTGAACTTGTAGTGAGTTAACTGATTCATAGGAAAAGTATTCGTCACTGAGCACTCTATCGAAACTGAACTAGCCTACATTTAGTGTGGTTTCTTCTCATCTCTATGGCAGAATCACGCATAACTAATGCGTTTAAACCTTTTTCACTATTCTGAATACTCAGGCACTTGCGCCGGCCGAGCGGCCTGCGAATACCGGCCGAGCGGCCACCGGAAAACCGGCCCGGCCGGTTTTGGATGTACCGCTCGGCCGGAGATCGCCCGCCGCTCGGCCGGAAGGTTTCAATTCACGTTAGCTCTGTTAGGTCCACGTGGATTCGGAGTTCGCTTCCAGCCAAAGTACCTGTACGAGAACAAAAACCACCCATGCACGAAAATAAAACAATTCTGCCTTTGGTTCCGCGTCGTTTTACTTGCCGGGATCCGAACCTACCTCACCATCTTTCTTCACTGACTTGTAGTCCACTGCGTAACCCACTCGGCCATCCGTGCTGCTATGCAGGGACTCTACCACTCTAGTAATAGCTTCATTTTCTATGAGCTCATCATATTACCGGTATGCTAGGCCACATGCTGAGCTTGTGGAAACCTGGTGTGTGGTTTGGGGTTCACCTTGGGGTGTGCGAGTGTGACCAGCTCACCATGAGCATGTAAGGGTTTACAATGAGTCCTTGAGTCTTGATTCCTATGCTCACGCTAGCACACGTCCATGTGAGAATGGAGGGGTGTTTATCGGATGGCGGATGGTCCTCTCAGCGCTGCTTTATCCCATAAGGAGTGTTTACACTTTTTCGCGACACCATGTCGCGCGGTTGCCAAAGCTCGCAAATTTGCGTACACGCAGAGTTACACACGTAGCTCGATTTGGCGTGAGCGTCTACGTTTATGCGTTCTCATGATAAGTCGTCTAGTCCCGTAAGTTTTAGGCCAAAGCAGCAATAAAATCAAAGAAACAACAGCCTACTTCAGGCTCCGACATTGACGAAATCATCGCGTCGCGTCTGCTAGCAGGTGCTACGCGAATCCGGCTTATCGTGTCGTTTCTCAAGAAAAAAGTCAGGAGTGTTTATACTTCGGCGCGACGCGACCGTCGCGTCCAAGCAAACTGTTCAAATGCGATGGGTCCCGAGTGGAATTATGCACAAACAGTGGTCGCGATGTGGCAGTTGGCGTTTGCACTCGCGACGCGACGTCGCGGAGCGAAAAAGCTAGTCCTCACTTTCCGGCACCAGGGTGCTCCGCAGGCACCACTAGACTCGTTGCGCTGTGTGGTTTGCACCCATTGGCGTAACTGTACATAGCACTCTTCAGCGGTCCCTTCCCGTAACTACTAGTACCTTCAATCACAGGAATTATCAGCGCGCCGCTCAGCCGGTACGCCTGAATTCGCGCGCCGCTCGGCCGGTAATTGGGCCGAAATTTAAATTTAGGCACGCCGCCCAACCGGTTTCTCAAAATCGCCCGCCGCTCGGCCGAATTTGGCGAGCCGCCCGGCCGGTCACTAGAATTCAGCCGGCCCTCGGCCGGTGCGAGTGCCTGAGTAAGAGCAAAAAGGTAAACTACGAAAATACAAAGCTTTGACCGACTGCAGGATTCGAACCCTAGACTGCCATCGCAGTGGCCTCTCCCGTTAGGAGAGGTATTAGGAACAGAAAATCATCGAAGTGATTGTGAAAGTAAGGAAAGTAATAATACATTGTAAGTATATTATTACTTTCCTTACTTTTATATTTTAGTATATTATTATATATTTTTTAGTATATTATTACTTTCCTCCCCTCCTCTTAGCCTCCCCCTCTCCTCCACTCTACGAAGCTCCAAAGCTGGTTCATTGTTTTGTTTTGATGAAAAGAGCCATGACTTTCAAACAAAAACAATTCCCTCACATCCTTGGTCCGCTGAAGCACCAGATTCACAGCTATGATGCATAGTTGGATGAGCATTCGTTTGGCGAGCGCAAAAGCGTATCAGGACTCTACTCACATGCATGTTTAACTGCGAACTAAAAAGTCCTCTTGAGGACTTTTTAATAACCGGGATCCCATTTGCCTGCGTCTATGATCTATGCGCGTTATTTGCGCGCACTCTAGCAATATCGATACGGCAGTGAATGTGCGATCTGCTCAACCGATAGTTTCGCAGCGCCCGAGACCAGGATCCAAACCGTCGTGTAACCTGCTGGTTATATCACTTTCATTGGAACGAAGTTGATATTCTGTTTTTCCACACTATATTGAGCTCACAACGGTACCTGGTTATGGAATGTACAACTGCCGGTTCAACTTTCTGGTTAACCGGCGGTTAGAGTGCAATTACTACGGCCCCTGGGTGTTTAAGTAGGCGAGGCAACCATCCCGAGGAGTTTCTATTGTTAGTTTTATGTAGTGTTGATTAAAGTCATAAGATGCCTTCAATTGAGCTCGTACATCTCTATAGTTTGACCGTGAGCATCAAGCTTTCAGATAATGCTTGAAGAGCATCACTGGTGGTGACGTTTGTATATAGAGATGTAACATCGAATGACTATCACTCATTCTTGAGCAGGCTCACTACTGCGCAAGCGTTCAAGAAATTGGGCTGTGTTCGACAAATGAGACGGTGCTTTGGCTAGCAATGAGCTCACGATTTTATTCAGAAACCAGGATATTCTATCGAGACAATTTTTCTTTTTCTACAGCCAATGATGGTGAATGAATGAGTCAATGATTTTGTTATGGAAGCCCAAAACATGGTAAATTTTGGCGTATCCGCACCTGATCTTGGATACCACAACCACGGTAGGTGGCTTTCACAATCACTTCGATGATTTTCTGTTCCTCATTTCTACTACTAGGACCTTGAATGAGAATCTCTATTTCAAATAGCACATTTTTCAGGCCTGGCACTGATTAATACTGCAACTCCTCTGAAGCAGTGAACAATCACCTGCAAAGAATGGCCTAGGTCTGCTCAAGAGTGGGTCGATAGCGCCCAGTTTCTCTGGTCCATAGTCACCGGTGTTCCGGTGGAGAAGAATCAAGAAGGGACATAGTTGATAACCAATGTTTCATGTATGTCCATAGGGAATATACATATGTTGCCAGCGCCAAGAACTTTCCAAGCGTCGCAATAATTCGTCAATGTTCTCAGTGATTTTCTAAAAATCTTAGTGATACCTCTTCAGTCATTGGAAAATATCTTACCCCCAAATAAGGGTATCGCGACGCAGAAAGACATTTTTCCACAGCCATTTCCCTCATGAATCAGTAGGGACTCGGCTGCATTGAGTTCGTAGCTATTTGAAAAATCATGAGGCTCACTCTATTTATTTTATCTTTCCGTACTCTTCCGTGCTAAATCCAGTAAAACATGAAACTCAAAACATGAGGGTAAAAATGGCTGTGAAACGGTAAACACAAAACGGAAAAAAATTCCGCACACCCCTGTTTGGCAGGCTGGCTTGCAGGGATGACTGCACTTTCTTGCACTGAAACCAAGTTTCGACAACAATACTTCTCAATTATGGTGTTGAATAATAAGGCAGAGTTACCAGAATGCTGTTGATGCATTGCATGCTACTTTCCTTATTGATGCAAAGGGAGCGGGCAGCTCACGTTATGGTGAACGCGATCTTCTTGATCATATCATATTTGGTTCTCGTGTTGCACCATCGAAAAAAGATCTCTGATGTGTGGTGGCGATACATTTGGCAAGAGAATTTGTTTGGCAATACATTTTACGGGATAGAATTTTGCTTCGCAGTACATTTTACGGGAGAATGACTACAGAATCTGTTTGGCAATACAAGAAGCAAGAGAATCTGTAGGGTTGGTAAGGCAGAGGACTTCTGGTGTCAGAACCATGGTACAATTTCCGGTGTAATCAAAATTTTTGCACGTTCAAGCTTGTTTGGGGATACAAAAGGCAAGGTTCGCTTGACGATACATTTGGGCGAGTCTCGCATAGCAATACATTTGGAGGGGTTTGTTTGGCAATATATTTGACGGGCTTCATTTGCCTGGGTATTTGGCAAGCTCGTCTCCGTGGTTGCCGAACAAACCACCTCGCCAAATCTATCACCTTTCAACATCAGAGATTTCTCACACAGATCCATCATTGCTATGACTTTGCTTTATTTCGACCGGTCAAAATTTTCTATGTTGATAAAATTAAGATGCCAATAACGAGAAAAAGCCAGTCTCTGATAATGTAGCTCGGACAGCTTTGCCATGATAGACTGAGGAGGTCGGAGACTTTGGCATTGTTAAGGACGTCATGTTGAGAATTAAGTGAACAAACAATTGCCTTTGTGTCGCGAAGAATGTGGGATAGCAATATTCAGGAATTTCTGTCTCATTAAGTCATATCATTCAACACCATAATAGAAAGGTATTATTGATGAAGCATGGTTCTAGTGCGAGAAATAGCAGTCATCCCTGCGAGCCAGTCACCCTGTGCTTTCCAAAGTCGAAACAGACATTTTGTATGCGGTTAGTAATCAGTTCCCGCAAGAAGCCGTATACCGCCCTGGAGCGAGTAATTTCCTCAAAAAATAGAGTTTATTGAGTATAATTTTATACTTTGTTTCGGAAATGCAATGAAATCTATAGCGAATCCTTCAAGAAGACAACCTTGCAACTACAGGAAAGAGTTCCGGAATGAATACGCAATTAGGAATTATTCTTGATTCCCTAGCGGAATAAAGTAACATAACCAGAAGAAAACAAACCTGTTTGTACACAAGGTGACGGTGCTCAGAATGGACGCCATTTGCTCCCGTGCCTTCTCTATTCTCTTCGCGAAGTCGTCCACAATTGTGGCCACTGCCTTCTGGTATTCCGTGGAAATCCATTCTAGAGTTTGTCCAAAGTATTGGTTACCGCTTCAAAAGTCCCAAGTCGAGTGTGTGACTTCAACACGTATAAGGGCACATGTCTTATTGGGTACAAATTAGTAGTTTTCGACACTGAACCGTCTTACGTTCCGACGTAATCGTTTCGTGATGTAGGCAGAAATTTTCTACATACATATAGATGGAGATGGAAGATACACACATGCATACCAGTGGCGGACGCAGGGGGAGGGCGGGGGGGGCGCCCCCCCCCCCCCC
>JARK01001346.1:1830256-1860905 GCA_000688135.1 Ancylostoma ceylanicum | reverse complement strand
CCCGCCCACTTCCTGCGTCCGCCACTGATACATACATATATGTAGATGGAGATGCTCTACATACATATAGATGGAAACTGCCTCAAAACGCGCTTCTCTTTCTTCCAACCAAACGTTTACTTGTGGACTCAATTTAGCCCCTATCACATTAAGCTCCTCGTTGTTCCTTCCCGAGAAGGTGCTGCGCATTGTCTTTCTTCGGGGCACGAACAGCTAACCTCCGGCACCAGGTTCGCTGATCACTTCTTTTGACGAGCTGGGCTGTACACAGCACCTTTTGTGGTATGAACAGAAACGTATATACGTTTACCGTTGCTGGACATCCAATTACTTGATAGCCATGGTTAGCGCAACACTGAGTTTTTTTTTCTCAAAACTTTACAGGTATATAGGCTCTAGAGACTCGTGAAGTGACGCAGTTGGATTTTTTAGTACATAGGTGTTACCCATGTGGCTATTTTCTACTGGTTATCATGATCTTTTCCTTTCTGTGCTTTATCTGTCAATAGCACGCCAGTCTTTTTTTACTGGAGTACAGCAAATAAATAAAATAAATAGATGAATATATTTCTATGTATGTCGGGAATTCTGAATTTAACCATCATGATTTTGCAAAGCCTATATCTCCTTGCCAAAATAAGAACAGGCACCTGACTGCAGCAGATTCAGGAGAGGAAATTGTAATGAGAACCCCGTTCCATGAGTTCTCGCAACAAGTACTTTGTTTCACGAACATTAATCGGAACATAACGCCGCACTAGCCCACCCAAATGAAAGAGCTGAACACACTTGAGGTATTTTTCATTTTTCCTAACACTTTCGTTCCCATTCCCATCCTCGAGTAATCTCAAACGTAACATCCAAACTTGGCAGAAAATGAGCATGCGATTTTTCTCTGATATTGGTGTGAATCGAAATGTGGATGCACTCGCAATGGCTAAAATCTTCAATTGTTTACGCACTCTAACTGGTTGTATTTTTGTAACGAGTCTGGAACGTTCAGCATCATACCATTTCTCCCACTTCACTCTAATTTTGGCATCGAACTCTCCGAAAATATTTCTGTTCAGTACCCACTGAGATCTACCTTTTATTCTTTACTTGATGAGCGCCTTCGCGGATCTTAATACACAATTACAATACATACAACACGTCGTTAGTGCCGTGATCGAAAGAAGATCTGTCATCCGCATGGCACCGTATATTTGATCACTTGCAGTGGATGCGGTAAGCGGTATGTGGGAGAAACTGAACGACCACTGAGGAAAGGACTCGATGAACATAGACGAGCACTAAGCCATCGACAATCGTACCCAACCAATAGTTTTTCTAGGCATCGAACAACGATGCACACACGAGAGCCTGCTCCGGACCTTGAAGTCAGAGTGTTGCATCACAACCTCAGGAAGCCGCTCGAAAGGAAAATTATGGAGGCAAAGGAAATCAAACGGTGCAAGCCGGAGATCAATAGTAAAGAATAACTTGTGGAGGCTTTGAAGTATATTGCTTGATCTACTAACAATAAGAATAGCAGTTAGAGAAGCGATATTTGCACTGAAGAAGATCACAGTATCACGAAGCGCTATATGAAGGCCTACTGTAGTCCTAAAACGAATTTACTGCATTCTCTCTGCTAACGCGCTCGGTGGGAGCGGACAGTCACTACTTAGGTTGTTGCTATGTTGTATGTATTGTAATTGTGTATTAAGATCCGACGAAGGCGCTAAGCGCCGAAAGCTCATCAAGTAAAGAATAAAAAGGAACTCTCAGTATGTACTAAACAGAAACATTAAGAGGTGAGGCTCCGGGACAGCACCATAATGCGATCTCCGGAGATATGAGAATTTCGCAAGAAATTTTTTAGTTCCGCATTATGCAGTCCAGATCCGGCTCCATTCGGGCGGCAGTTACCAGATCACAGGACCGTTACGGGACTTCAAAAATTCAGCTACGTGCCTCCAGGACTACAGTGTGCGGCAAAAGTCTTTGGACATGCATAAACGCTCGCTAAAAATTCAGGGAGGGGGAATTTGGAAAAACCAGTGGTTATTTTCTCTTCACGACCTAATTATGAGCATAAAACTTATTTTTGTTCCTGAGGTTTCCTCTTCTCGTATGTTCACAGCCTTCGGAAAGTACAGGTGAGGCGTGGGTTCTGGCGCGCAGGTGGTGGAGGTACTTTTCCTCCCACCATTTCTCCATCTATTTGTGAGGAGACTCCAAACTCCTGTGGAGCGTAGAAGAGGCCTTCTACTATGAAATCCAGAAAAATCCCTGGGAAATTTTGGAAATAGGTAGGGCACTCCCAGTTTCATTGTCCGCTTCGCTTTTGACAGTGCTCAAAATTTTTGCATGAAAACACTGAAATCGCGCTACACCAGCAATTTTCGCTTGTTTAAAAGCAATTTAACCACGGTTTTCTATCATAGGTTTGTTCATTTGCTCTTTCTTAATAGACATATGATAATTTTGGACTTATAGAATGACGAAATACCCCCTCAAAGTGAGTATTCCTCTCTATTGCCATGGTGCAGACAAATATTCGCTTATGGAAGCCCTACATCTACCCTGGGAGATTTCGAAGTGGTTTCTAGATTCAGCGGGCTATGACCTTCCTAAAGCCATACAGGAATTTGAACTTTCTTCTGGAACTTTGGAGAAGGGCTGAAATGAATTTTAGCTCATCAGGTTGCGCGCCGGGCCAGCGTCACCTCTAATTTTTAACAAGCCCGTGTCGCTACCACTGGAGGGAATTTTGGAGTCAAAAATATTATTTATGTTAACAAGTGGGCAGCTAACACGTAACAACTATCAGCTTTTCCAATTTCTTCTCCCTCATTTTTTGAAAATCGAATATGCTTGTCCAAAGACTTTTGCCGCACCCTGTATGTACTATATAGCTCCCTTCGCCGTACTCCACCAGATTCGAAAGCAGCGGAGCTAAAGTTCTAGTGTAAAAACGACCGAAGACGGTGACTGTTGATACCTGCGAGTATACAGTGTCTATATTTGATTTTAGGTCAAGCATTTTTGTTGAAAATTTCAAATCAGTAGTACCTTATGTGACAACCTGATAGATAAGGCGCCCAATTCAAAGCGAGTGTTTCAATAAATTTGAAACGTACTGTATTTAACTGGATGCTGCGCGCACCAATTGCTGGAAACTTCTTTTTCTAAGGATATTCTCTCCTCCTTCTCACTGTCCCAGATCTCTAATTTTTCGTGTTACCGCCTCCATTTATCTTATGTTTGTCACCGCCGATTCAGCTTGCACAAAATGCTGAGCAGAGGTGTAAAGTGAATATATTAGCTTGTCCCAAAAATAAGGGCAGTTTTGATATCCTCGTCTTGAGATACAAAACTCAAGTCAAGCTCAAAAAATTTTCCTTTTGAATTAAAAACTGGACCATGGTAAGCGTGGTCAGTACAGTACATACAGCACCGTAATGAAAGAATTTCGAGAAGAAATTGGTTAAATTCACAGGGAAGCAACAATTTGTTAGATGGCACTTTCCACTGTGAGATAGCACCTTCACTTGTCTATTTGCTGTTTTTTTTTTTGCAAAAATCTAGTATTTGAAGTGATGAACATTGTTGATGAACATTGTTCAGAAGCCCAGCATGCACTCATGTGAATTTCCATTCTTCGCCAGTAGGAATGGACTCCTTTGCTCCGGGGAGACTACTCTGCCATATCTGGACACCAACACGAAAGTTGTAGCGAGCAAAGGTGACAAGCTGCAGTATAATTGTTTAGACTTGCTTCTCCACTATGTACTTACAGTTGGCAAGGATCTAAAGCGAACAAATAGTAACTAGCGCTCAACCCAGCTATTAACTCCCATGTAGTTTGTGTCAGTGTCCCGTCTTGCCTCCTTGAAAATGCTCCTCTCCCTAGGAATTCCCATGACTATCACCTTTCCGGAAGCGATGACCAGCACTTTTTGGACAAATCCTCTTCGGGTTCTATCGTACATGCAGTTCGAAAATTTCGCCTTGTCAGAAGTCAAGCAGTTGATAAGAACAGCACTCGTCACTTATGCCTGAATAAAGGCAGCAAAATTTAAGGAACGACGCAAACCACTTTCCAGGACTTCGTACAGAAACAACTGAAAAAATAAGATAAATCTTGGGATTGAAATGTTCTTCACGAAATCGGATAGGGCACACCACCTTCATCTTCCTACCTGCACAAAAAACAAATTATTGATTCGAGGGAGTTCGAAACTTTCAAAAAATTTCAGAAAAAAATCATCATTTTCTTGCGACTATTACTACTGGGAAAGTCCAGTTCATAGCTATGCCACTTTCACCGTACTTTGTAGACGGAATGAGCATCACTCTATTGCTGACTAGACTTCCACGCTAGCCATTGAGCTTCCAAGCTAGCCATTGAGCTTGCTTTCCATTCTGAAACCATAAAAAAGTCAAGTGCCTCCTAGAATTCTGCTTGGCAATAGCAACACTTGCAAGAGTTTTGAATCTGTTCACATTTCTGATTAGGATGTACAAGGAATAGTTTTCTTTTTATATATCACCCTCTGACTTGAGCAAGAAATTCAGATTTTGCACATTATTGCTAGGAATCCCTTCGGACAGAATCACAGCATTGAAAATGAGGAACTTCGAGTTTCCAAGGAAACTTTTCATGTTGGCTTCGCATGAGTTGGAAATCCGTTTGATATACTGCGTGCATTTGGCTGAACCATATAAAATGCGTGGCATTTTGTTTATTTTCCGTATAAATGTGCTTGGGTTGGTGTGTTTTTTCGTTGCTGAATATTCTTAAACTTTCAGGCCTTTGGATTTTCCCTTTGAGATGCTGTTTAATTGGGAAACGAGTTAGTGCCAAGTGCAGCACAGTTTGGCTCATCTTTTCCTCCCCTTATTATTGAGCTTGAGAATGTTTCACTCGACCTTCGGGATTTCTCTTAGACCTGCGCAGTGCTGTCAGCGAACTGCTACCGGTCCTATGACTGGATTATTCCGGCTTCCCACCTCTCCTCCCTGACAAAATGGGTGCAGAGAGCATGGCAGCAGTGGAAGGTGTAGCAGGCGGAATGACCGATCAAGAGACAAGCCGGGATCGTCGTCGTCATCGCCTCCGTGTGGGTGCCAGGGCGGAGCCTCTTGCTTGGCTAGCTTAGCTTGCTCGGCACTTATCGATCTGGGGAACGAGAGAGCGCGCTTTCTCCCTCTCTCTCACTCTCTATCCCTCCCAATTCCCCTCTATTTCCTAGCCCCTTGATCCTCAAATGCTGCCTTCAACATGACAAGTAAGTGCTTACCTCGTCTCCAGTGTTGCTATCAGTTCGTTGCGTTTCTGGAAGAAGCGGCACCGTAAGAGCAGGAGAAGCCTAAGTGAGTGAGGAGGATCTCGGCGAGAGCTTCCCACTCTTGCGTTGGAGTTCAAATTAAGGATTTCTACGAGAGTGCGAACTCTACCCGAGCATTCCTCGGAGCCGAGAATTTCTTGATAGCGAAATGGTGTTGAGATGTTCCTACATTGGTCCCAAATTCTATTGAAAACCCTTCAGCTCGATGACGAGCTGCCCCCTAAGCTGGCCCGGCCACTCGCCACGCTTTTGTGGCCACAATATTTGCTCAGTTCCGTGAAGAATGCGCGTAATAGATGAAACACTGATGCTGCCTTTATATCTTGTGCTACCTCCCGAAAGTGCCGCACTGCGGGCGTAGTACACTTTTCTTTTCTATTTTCGTCATTAAATTAGAAGGGCTTTCTCATCCCTGGAGTCATCCTCGGGATTAAATCCCGTACGCGAGCACTTTTCCTGCGTGGGTTTCCATGAACGCTCCGATGATGTTCCTATGTTTCTCGATCATCCTGAAAGAAGAAATTTTCCAGCAGAAAGCGATAGTTCTCACTACTTTCCTCACTACATGCTGGTGTGAGGGCGATGCGAGCCAATAACGCAACAAATTTTATATCTGGCTCGAGGACTCGTCCACTTTAATTAGACGGGAAAGTGAGAAGCATCCCGGAAAAGCCCAGAAATTTCGCCGCTGGACAGGATTAACGAATTTTCGCGCACGTCATGAGATGAAGTGCCGCACTGCCGGCGTAGTACACTTTTCTTTTCTATTTTCGTCAGCGAAGTGCTTTCAGCTCTGCAAAGTATGATGTCGTCGGCGGATGAGGAGGAGCCGCCGCCACCCGACCACGAACGTGTCGACCTCTGGCAACAAACGTTGCAGGTAGGGATGAAGGACGTGCACGGATGCAGGTTTAATACCTCGCCGATGTCGGTTCCCTTTTTTGCTCTTGGCACTATCCCTGTTCTCTTCGTTTAACCGTATGCCTGTTGTCTGATTCCATGAATCCTGTCGTGTCAGGGTAACAGTAGCAGCTGCTGCCGCTGTACCAGTGTTAATCTCATTGTAATGCCTTATGATTTCTTGTATCCGCTGAAGAAACTCGTTGATGAGCCTCCAAGGTCTCCTCGAAGTTTTTCTCTCATCAGTCGGCCTGGAGATGCCTGGTGAACAATGCTGTGCAAATAACCAATTACGGGAATCCGTATGGTGGGGAGAGGGGTTCATGCAGCTTCGCATCCGCTCCCGCTTCAACGTCACTTCGCTCTTGCTCACAAGTCTGCTCATTAGTCGCTCTTCTTCCGTCGAAGACTCTTTTTTTCTTTAGCTTATGCAAACTTCCACTGCACTGCTCCAATATCACATGGCGGAGATCGCGCCTTTGAGAAGAATGAATCTTCTAATTTCACTTGCAACAAGCATTCATACTCTTATGTTATTATGTCCATACATATCATCGTACCATCGACTACTTCATGCAGAGTCGTTTGAACCGTAACTTCTCACTCTCCCCGACCATATCCATGGGTTGCTCCGTAATTCAGAACCTTTCTTTGGACTTTTTCTTTTTCTGCAAATGTGAACACTAAAACCCTGGAAAGCTTGCTTGACCACAGTTTTCGATAGAGACTAAACTAAGGACTAATTTAGAATCAAATGATTCAGTTAATAGTTTAGAAACCAATTTGGAATTCTGAATATTGAAAAAAGTGGTTCTGCAACCCTTATTTTCTCTTGGGTCGTACTTACTGTTTCTCGTTCGAACATCTGAATTTTCGAGTAATTCGAGGCCAAATATTTTAACTCAAATGTATGTTATTCACGAATAACTACATACAGCAGGAACATGCTGCCTACTGGGTGGTTCTAATGTTTACACGGGCTTCGCAAATAGAAAAACCAGCTGGACTAATTTTGAGCCATCATATTCAAGAGGGCAGTTTTTTTCTGCGAATGTGAGGTGTTGTAAAATTGTGCTCCACATTAGTGTTGCGGAGTAATGTTGTCTATGGTTATGACAGGAGAAAAAGTATTACATTCGAACGCGAATATTCGATTTGGACGTCTCGAATAAGAGGGAGCAGCGCTAGCTGCAGAGGGAAAATAGGAAGAGATTTGGGGATTTTCTTTTTGGAGGATTCGACTGTTCCACTTGGTTCGAGATTTATCAAAAAAGTAATAGCTGGATTATTTTGTCCTAATTAGTGTAGAGTATACTTAGGGCCGAATGAAAATCGAATAACTCGATCAATTTAAGCATTAATTCAAGATTCGATCCAGGAAATTGGAATGATGAAAAAAAAACAACAACCCTTCATCTACTGTTTTCTCCGGAAAGTAAAGACTCCAAATTATTCAAAATTTGGAGTCTTTTCGAATTAAAAAAAAGGAAAAAAATTCTGGTGTTTTTAATTCATTATTCGGCCCTCAGTATAGTGCAGAGCGAAGCATTTCCTCTCCTCCAGGAGCTCTGTTCTTTCGTGCATCCCGCACACAGCAAACCCGGACATTTTCCGTCGCCACCGCATTGTTTAGGCCGTCGCAACGTGTCGCGCATTTCGATATGCATTTCGAATAGTATTCGGCTCATACCTTTTGACATATGGCCCCCCGTGTAATTGCCATTAGTCTCCGCGAAATCCCACCTGCGTTGCCCTTCAGCCCCTCGACCAGAGCACTTTTGTAGAGCTGTTGTGCTCGTCGGCCTGCTCACGTCCTTGCACCGCCTCGTCCCGCAGCTGGCTACACAGCGATCCTGCTTTGAGAGGTTGCGCATTCGATCAATCCGAGGAGAGTTGGTGTAAAGACTGTTTTGTTGCTCGCGTCCTACTCCGACAGCTGCCATGCTGAGGTCGGGATGTGCAGGAATGTGAACGAGCCCGTAACGGCCAAAGAAAGCCAGCAATTCAACGTTGACCGTTCGATGGCTATTGGGATAGATAGTGTCATCGATCAATAGGTCATAAATTATAATACTAATCAAGAAAAAAAAAAAGGAAAAAAAGATGACCTGACTCCCGTGCTACTACATGTAGCCCTGGAATGATATGCCATGGCAGTAGGGTGTCAGTTACTACTGGTCTAGAATCCATGGAACAAACGAAACCAAGCAAGCCAACAATAATTAGCATGACTGGTGAAAGAGCGTGCAGGCTGAGGGTATGCAGCAAGTAATAGTTGGTTTGTGAACTTAGTTTTTCCTGGTCATGCGGTTATGAATCCCACTCATAGAGGCCAAAAAGCGATAGGCATAAATCAGTTATACTACTTTTTGACGAGAACATATTCCAAAAAAAAAAAACCTCGAGCTTCGGTAACTGAGCCAAGTTTGCGCGAGTGTTGAATTTCAGAGTTATCACTAGGTCCTGGGGTACTTTCCGTTCAGGGAAAATAGAAATTCGCCATTTTTTTCGCCCACAATGTTTTGTACTTTACCTCGAGGAATCGATGTTGCACAACAATATGAGTGATATTCTAATGATCAAGAGGAAACAGTGAGAAGGAGACCGTGAAACGTCCTTCCAACACCTACATGTTCCAGTGCACGTTGATCAAGAAGCACGTCTGCAATTTTTGTCTGCGAAAATCATCGTTATTTGTTGGATTTGCCAATCAATAGTAAATATGTTCTGTTTTTGATTCATATTCCACTAAAAGCGCTTGTAGTTTCGAAAAGTCTAGCATTTGTCATGAGATTAGTCGGAATCTCTTTCTTCTTATTGATCTTCATTAATTATATATTTTTTCAAATTCATAAGAGGAGAAATTCGAAGTATAGTAAATGAATAGTAAATATGGAATAAGAACCCAATCCATGAAGTTTCAATGGTGAACCAACTGGGGATTAACGAACATTTCAATGCCGGGATCTTCATCGACAGCCAAATTACGTTCCATCTCTAGTAAGCTCTGTCTTGCACAAACACCCTACGAGCAGCGATGGCGTTGAAGTGGCACTTGACGATCCGAATTCTTAGTCACTGGTGCATTCTAGCAAAGCACGGGGCTCGTTGGATCACAATTGTTGTTTCCAGACCACACATGTGGCCTCAATATGGCCGCCAATGGGATTTTCCATGGCATCCTGTTGCAGCCGTGCACTCATAATGGGTGGCTGCAGCATACCATGGTGTACCTGGTGGTACATAGTCTGCAGCAGGGGAGAAGATCGGCATTCAGCACCCTATCGCTCATTTCTGAAACTGTCACGAGAGGGAAATGAATTGGTCATCACAAGGAGAACATGGGGAAATTCACGTAGAACTCCATGTCTGATTGAAAGGTTGTTGGGGATGTTTTCCACTAGCAACTTTTGTGAATTGCCAAATTTTCGGGATCATTCCGGAAAGTACTCGAGAAGAAAATTAATTTGAAGAAGAAGATTGAGAATGGCTGGAAACTTTCGCGACAGCCTAATACTTTGTCGGAGGCTTCATAATCTAATGTATTTAACTAGGAAACGCAAAGGTCATCTATTTTTTGCTAGTTCTTACGCTAAAAGACGCCTACTACGTGATCAATGCGCCTCTAGAAGCGGTCTTAAAAAGAAAGGGTTCCTACGTAGGGCACTAAAATAATTTCGGAGTAGTCAGCCTCGCGCCTTCTACTTTAGTAGACCCATTTTTGATGCACAAGCCACTGTGTATCTCGGAGCCGCTTCTTGCTAACGACGTCATAGAGTCCACGATCGGGATCTGATGTGGAAGAAGGAGAAAGGCGAAGTGGAGCATCCTGCTAAATCTGTTTGGTTGCGGCAGCAATCATTCAACGCGTAGATTTCGTGATTTTTTTCCTTCCCCTACCTTACTTTGGGACAGAATGTTGATCACAGGAAAATCTAGACTACCTGTAAATCCTAGAAATGTTCATTCTTTAGGTCCAAAGGCAGAGTCCCACCTCAACTATCTTTCTTGAGATTTTTGGTATTGGCAGGATTTACATGATCTATAGAGAGCGACGGGCTACGTCAGGTCCTCGAAAGAGGTCGTAAATCGTGATTTTCGAAGCCATACCTCAGCAGAAGCGGAGCGGTCGCTGGCTGTGGGAGATCACCGGTACACCACCGTAAATGAGTTGTAATCGGTGCAAAGAATACGACATGACAGCTTTTGTTTGCTCTACGCATTGGAGGGTGATATTTGGAAATTATCTTCTCATTCAGATGTGAACCTAGTATTTGGTTACTTTCATTTCACTACTCCCAATGTAATTTTTGATATGTTTCTTGTTACTGTTTGAAATGAAATCTGATTCCAATATATTTATTCTTGAGAATTTCACTAATTCAACTCAATGCACTCAATCCCTTTCCAATCTGCGACCACTACAAGTCCAAGATGGGACTTCTTGCCTTTTTTAAGTGAATCTTTGAGAAACGAAAAAGAAAAAAATTCGCTGCGAAGCAAGAAAAAAAATTGTGGTCGTTGATGGTTGCTCAAGCTCGCGCTAGAAATCTTTATGTTATGGGACAAAAAGTCACAACTTCAGATGAGTCCTGCTCACACTCGAGCGGCAGACATCATTTTATAATGTGGGTCTCTCGCAGCAACGTCTTCGTGTACCTTTCAGAGAGTAAATTTCCACGAGAAATAGTAGGAGGGTCTTTTGTTGAACTGATGTCTTTTTTTCAAAACGTTCGGTTTTTAGGTGAAAGCTCTGCACTAGAGGGTGTTTAAAGTGGTTGTGTACTTCTCCGAAAAAGAAGAAACGGTTCTCTTTCATGTCATAAAATTCATAGCCAGCAATATTACACTGTTCCACTATGATACTCCGGCAGAAGTCTATTCGTGTAAAAAATATGTTGTTCAAACTATTCAAAAATTCATGGAAAAAAGAACTCGGAAAGGCTGCTGGTCGAGCTATTCATATAATACCAACATATCCCGAAATTGAAATTTTATAATTTGGACCATTCAAAGTTTGGGTAATTTTGTGTTGGTCGAATATGTATTTCCGTACACGTTCATCATCGTGCATACCCTCACTTCGCCATGTCATTCCAAAGTTTAAAGCTCATTTAGTGTCGGTTGCTAAATGCAAGGGTAAATCCTCGCTGTTCTTGTGGCTGGGGAACCTATTTTCACAATTTTATCGATAATAGGTGAAAAAGAGCCAGCACAGAATAAAACTGTCTCATTTGTTGCTAGATGACCTGATGCTTGTCGCAACTCTCCTCTTTTCAGTCCTCCATTTGCTTAGCCTCTTAGAGCCCCAAGTAATTAAACAACGAAGGCAACTTTGCTGTTTACAACCCATCTTTCACGAGGATTGAAAGTGCAGTGGGTGCATGGGGCTCCAAGCGCTTGAGGTAGCTCTATTCGCCAGTACGTCTCCATCAAATCTGGCGACATCTACGCCGAACCCTCAACTGACTGAAATTTACTCCTGTGTTTTCGCGAGTCTTTGATCTAAGCGCCGACTGTTGAGGTCGTTGTAACCCTCTTTTACAACTTCTCCATCTTCTTTTACTTTGGGGAATGTTCACTTTCTGTCGCCCTCTGTTGCCGTTTTCAGCGCCTGCATCTCGGATCGTTGTTTATCTTCACACTTCTTTACGAGAGTGTGATAGCTCAGCACCAGATGCTTATCCGCCGTATGCTTCGCGCAAACAATTCCTTGCCTATGGATGTCTAAAATTTTCTAACGTATGGAACAAATTTTCTTGTGAAAAGGCTAAAAGTCGCAAATAGGTTCTCAGGAGTGAGCAGTTTTCCAGGATTGAGCGGTAGTTGACTGCGAGTTTACTTCAAGGACGTCGCCAGTGATCCAATCAGAAGCTGGCTGGCTTTCTGGTGGCGTCAGGCGCCCCCTCCATCCCTTCCGTGGCGCACTTTCGCAGTTAACTTCATCGCTCATTTCAGCTTACTTGATTCCCTCAGTGCCCACCCTCGCAGTCTCCCGTCCGCCTCCCACTCTTGCAAGCAGCCGATCGATCGGCTGGTGCTGAAAGCCTTGCAATAGATCAATGCTTCGCCATGGCTTCTGCCGCTGCCTCCCTACCGAGAACAACAAACACAAACAACAACGTAGCCGAGCGGGTTGGAGGAGGCTAACTGGGCTGAGATTCATAAAACGATGACCAAGCAAAGCAATGATGGTTACCGTAATTGGTTACCGCATAGACTACAGTCCATCCGAAACGATGGGGCCGATGAGGCGGTCGGTAGATCAAGAGGCGGCACGGTGGACTTGGCAGCACACACCAATTTGATAATCATTTGTCGTTGCATTTGGTGTCATTTTTTAAATATCTACAATCCTTTCTACCACTTTACTACCTTTACTACCACAACTTTTCTATTCATTGAGTTTCTTCATTAGTTTTATCCCAAACAGCCATGTTGACCCGCGCCGTAGCCGCGTTGCCTCGAGATTTCCCGCCGGCCTCATCGGACCCGTCGTTTCGGAAGCACCGTATGTACCGCTTGGGGTCGCTGGAGATGAAAGTTAGCTTGGTAGCCTTGGCTTCACTTGGTTAAGGGTCCATGAATCCTAGCCCTGGTGTGGCGAGCCCTTGGAATCAGCAAGGAGTCGTTGGTGATAATGGAGCGTAAATAAGAACCATGAGGTGCACGACAAACCGAACGTACCATCACTCCTGGCTTTTTAACTGTTTTTTTTTTCAGATATAACCTCATACATGACAGTGCCATGTTCCACAAGCGATTATGAAAATGCGTAAAAATGTCCTAGAATTTAAGCTCATCCGAACTTGCAACATCTGCAAAAAGAAGTCATAACTGTAAAAAAAGAACAATATAGATGCTGGAGTGAGGTAGATGACGGCAGGAGGAATCGAAGAGCACTCATAACTTAAAGTGCTGTTTTGTAGAGTCTTGAAGATTTCCAGACTAGTAGGAATATGTTGGCGTCTACTTAGTTTCAGATAATCTGGAGTTATTCTAACTGTCAAGAAATGAGCCCTACAAGTTACTTTGGCTCTAGGGATTACCTTCCCGATTTCTCTCTAAAAAAGTGGAAAGAATCCTTCCTATGCAGTTGTGGTGCTTAATAGAGCTAGTGATAGATGAAAGGTGAAATCGACAAGAAATAATGTTTGCTTTTTTCTACTGCAACGAAGACGAAATACCTTCAATGATGGGCTTCACTGACGTTTTCAGGGAGGTTCTCAGCTATCCGTTCTTTGAAGCGAACAAATAATACGGGCAAAAAAAAAGGTCAAATTTGTCCAAACGAACAGCGTCAGTCGGTGATGTCATGTAATGGTGACGAGATGTTGATTACTACTAAAGAGAAGAGCTTAGAATCTTGCCGGGAACATTCATGAGTCCTGCCACCGGACCCGTACCCAGTGCTTTTATTTAGCATAGGAAAAGGCAAAACCGCAAATACATATCCGTTTCCAACGGATTTCATTCGCTCTCTGTATCTGCTAAGCAATATAATTTATCCGTTAACGCGCTTCTTCGTTAGCGCAAATGCATTACCCCAGCGAAAGACAAAACGAATTGTTGGTGGCTTTGGAAATTAATCCTGATGAGACGGATAAAAATGTTCTGCAGTAAAATTATTGGATATACCTATCCGCTGGCACTTTTTTGGTCGGTAAGATACATTATAGCCCATTTATCAGGTTGGATAAATATAATACATTCAATACGGGTCCACGTCTAACTTGTTCCTTGGTCTCCGCTTTTCATCTTCAGTATTTTCTCTCGTTTTCAGCGCCTAATTTACTAGTTCTTACTTCTTTTTCTTCTATATCCATTTGCCCAGTAATTAAATGAGGTTTGGCATTTGTAATTGTGCCATTGAATCTCTTGTCACTAATGTGACACGAGTTGACGTAGGTTGAATTTGACATTTTGTTAGCTGGCTTTGTTTTTATTCCATGTTCTGGTTAAGAATTGCAACTTCTTTGGAACTTTGGAGCTCGTACCTAAGAAAATACGAAGGTGTTGTTCTGTTCTTTTTTGCTCCCATCTTGGTTGAAAGATCTGCTCCTTTGCAGCTGTGCTTTTGTGTGTTTTTTGTTAAGCCAGATTACTCTTGTAACTTTGTGTATCATCAAATGTGGGCTGAATAGAGTGCGTGGACTGATCCTGTACCGACATTTGTCACGAATGACCTATTTCGAGGCTATTTATGGAATCATCATCATTCAGTCACATTGATGTGAAGGTCTTTCTCGTGATTAAGCTCAGATACAGGAAATGCGTGTATTCTGAAGTAAGAAGAGAATTCATTCTCTTCCTAGAACAAAATTTTGACTTGAAATCGAACCAATGGTGACAAACTTTACGCAGCCAGGCCCATGTTCCTCCATTAAGTTCAATCACCGTAAATGGCTGGATTTTTTCAAACATTTAATGACTTCACTAGGTTATTTATTCATTTATTCACCTGATTTACTTGATGCACTAGCAGTGTGTTTATGTGTGCCTATCATGTAACACACAACACAGAAAAAAGATTGATTCCAATGCAGTTCGGTATTACATCAAGCTAAATCAAATTTGCTAATGTTGTGCTCGTATTCAGTTCATATTTGCTTTTTTGAATATTATCGGAATGTAAGCCGTGTTTTCTCAATTTTCTATCCGAGTTTTTTTTTCAAACATGTTTTCCCACGCAAAATCACTTCGTCGCAAATTATTTCCGGTTCGCTGCAGTGCAGACCTACTCTTTTTAACCGTCTTGAGCAGTCTGCATCTCCATTCTCTTTTCCAGCTTTTTCCTCTGCTTCTTTTCCTTCTGAAAGTTTGGGGTGAAGTCAAATCACAGCAAAGAGGGTTTGTAAGGGCGGTTAGGAGTTTGTGGTTCATTTTGGAAACCTTGTCAGTCTGTTTTGCGTTTTTTCTGCTTCTTATACTGGGAACGCGAGCCTCGAATCTGCTGTGAACTTCTGCCGAGATGATTATCCTTTTTCGTATTCGATTGTGAACGTTCTGAGTGGCATTGCTCACGGAGACTTTCTTGCAAACCACTAATGATAGAGCAAAGCCGGGATGTTAAGGAAATTACACCACAGCATATGTAGTTCAAGTCATGTAACTGCTCGCATTGTCAAGCTTACTTGCTCTTCAACCTCCAAGTGCCGTCTGAATTCCCTTCTATCCCAAAAGAAATGTACACAAAAAGAGTACGACTTGAATACAAAACAAGAGGGAAGAACTGCTGCGGATGTTACCTTTGTTTATGACTATCGGAAAGAAACACACTGAACAAAGATAGCTATCTATTCACGTTCTTGATGTCACGGTTCTAATTGTATGTACTTAGGACCGAACAGTGCATTAGCCAGTCCTTGGAGAATGATGTCAGGACATTTGAGGGCTCCTCTCCTCCAAACATTTGAATTTTTGAGTCGGATTCTAAATTAGTACTCAAATTAATTAGGTTATTTGATTTCTATTCGGTCCTATGTATACGTAGTTCTAACCTCCCGTCTACACTATGAATGAAATGGTGTTAGGATAATTTTATGAATTCATCGATGTTGTGCAACTCTTGAGTTTTAATCCTAGCCAGTAAAGCAGTATTCTCATAAATGAACGCTATAAGGTAGCAATCCTTGCTATCCGGTGCAGAATATTTTGACCTTTAATTCCGGATTCTCACAGTAAATCACCTTTTATGTACACTAGCAACTAATAATATACGATTAAGGACAATTTTTACGAGAGGGTTTTCTGCTACAATTCGCCCATTTACTGAGTTACGTCAAGGTTATGTAGAAATAAGAACTTCGTTGAACATCATCTTATGATTTGATGCTAATAGCTCAATTCTGAGCCTGCAAAAAAAAGCTCTGGTCACCTCTTATTGGCTGCTACTGTAGAATGTGAAGAGCAATTCGCCACAAGCAGACAGTTGCGGGAGTTCCCATAGAGGAGTAGGAATGGCGAAAATATATATATGTACATATTTCTTCTATCTGATTTGGGCTTTTTAACCGATACCCACCACGGTGTTTAAGGACTTCCTTTCACTAACTGGTGCATGGAGTGAAACTGCTGTTCCTAGCAGAATCTTATTCATAGGCGGGGTTTCCTTGGTAAAGAAAGACTGCATACGTGATCTCGGAATTCTTCAGCATGAAACCTTGAATCCTCGTTTCCATATTGATAAAATTACCAGATCTGCTTTCCAAAAAATGTTTCTTTTGTTTCGCAATGTCAGGTTCGCAAGTAAAGAAATCTACTTGAAATTGTACAAAAGCTATGTTTTGCCTATACTAGAGTATGCTGTGCAAGTGTGGAACCCAGCCCTCAAGAAAGATATTATTACTTTGGAAAAAGTTCAGAAAACGTTCACACGCATTTTATTCTACAAGGTTTTTCCTAACAAGAACTATCCTCAAGCCTTGCCAAGTTACAGAATCAGGCTGCAATACCTTGATTTGCATACGCTATATTATCGCAGAGTTTTTGCGGATCTGATCCTCTCCTTTCGCATTGCTAAAATGGAGACACGTCTCAGACCTAGCTGTTTCTGGATATGGAAACCCTGTTATGGGCGTAATGGTGCTTTCAACGTCGACTACCATAGCTGCTCTCAATGCAGATGCAAGAAATCCATTTTTGATGCGTCGTTTTTTGCAAGATCAGCCAAAATGCTTCAATCCTTGCCACCTAGTCTGACTTCTGCTCCTAATGGTGAGTGTTTCAAACGTAGGATCAAGGCATGCGATATTCTAACGTTGTTAAATTTAGAAGATCTTGGCATTCAGCATGGATGACGTGATATCATGCACTTCTGATGATTTTTCGAGGAGTTATGCTCTGCTAAACTACTGAGCTCGATTTCAGCTCGCTGCACCTGCTCCAGTGATCCTGCACTATTATAAATCCGTTACTATTACTTTCCACTCTGCATTTCTAATTGTTTCAAAAGAATTGCTCTCACCTCTTTACCACATTAGAACTCAGTATGCCTCCGCTGTTAAGAGCCTTTTGCTGTCCACTCGCTTGTCAGCATCAGTGCAGATCCTCTGGGAACTTTGTTGATTTCGTAAATGGCCTTCGCCTGCCCGCTACTCTCACCAGAACTTCCAAGCTACTACCGAACTAGGGGGGTGCTCATTGGTGGGGTATCTTGCTTTTCCTCCTTTGCCGGGGAGGAGGACAGGCAAAAGTTATCCCTCACCAGAGAGTTTTCAGGCTGAGTGTAGGCGCAAATTCATCTGTACTGCAATCATACCAGGGATCGCCTATGCTGAAAAAAAACTCAATTTGTAGACTGCCTTGTTTTCATCATTCTTTTTCATTCAGTTCTTTTTCTTCTAATACCTTTTTTTTTGTTGCTTTTCCACGTCAAAGCGTCGATGGTTGTTGTTTTTTTTTTTCTCGGCATTTCTTGTTCCTTAGCATTGTAGCGCACATCCAGTGCAATAAATATAAATATAAATATAGAAGTGCAGCGTGGCGCAGCCTCTTCTGCAAGTAACCTGTCATTTTCTATCGCCTTGACATATTGTAGTCGTCTGTAACCACCTCTAACCACATCTAGAGCACAGTGGTAACCGTCAAACAAATGTGGAGGGCGAAGAAGCGAATGCTCCTTTTTTCTACGAAAATTCTCTCCCCTGCCTCTGCTTGTTCGAATTCGTGTATCTAATTTCCACTCTATCTTCATGAATAATTTTCTCATTTATATGTGCCAGAGCTATCTTCAAACCTTATGAATAAGCAAAGCAGAGCATTTGTTTAGGCGGCGGTGGCGGCTTCCTCCGGGCAGGATCCGGCCAAGAAACGACCACAGCAGAGGAAACCGCTGCGGCAAACGAATGTCGTTGAAAGGTGGGGTGATTACCCCTAACTGGCTGCTCATAGCCTATGGGTCACAGGTCATAGGTGTCATCCACATCCTGGATTTTCAGGTCAGAGCGCTCGTTGTTGTGTCTTTCGTTGAATAATCCAATCAGGAAAATATGTATTGCTGTAGTGGAATGGAGGTGAGTGTTTGTTTTTTTTCCTCGACAGCTGGAACAACGGCGGGCTGGCCGATGGCCGCTATAAACCAGGATATTGAAAACGGTGGCCCTCTTGTGGAGCAGGAAGCTCGTCAGCGTATGACGTCACGTGCCTTAAGCAGCTTTCCAGAGGTGCTCTTGAAGTGGCACATGCTCAGCTTTTTTGCTGCGGCTGACACCACGGCCTGACGCCAGAAATAGCCTGCTTGCCAGTCCTATTAGCACCATGGTGTAAGCCTTCGTGCAGGTTTCATTCGTGAACATTGTTCTCGAAAATGGAAGTGAGCGGATGAAAAAGGAAAAATAACCTTGTATAGAGAATAGAATAATGAAATAACCTAACAACCCAACGACGTCACCGTCCATCTTTCACCGAACACATTTAATTCGATGCCGATATACTCCACGTGATGTATGTATAGCATCTTTCCTCGCCGCAGCCGGAGAGAACGATTGTGATACCTATCGATTTTTTGCCGTACGTCACTGGCGTCACTAGCGCAGGAACTACAGATAATCGATATGCATCTAAATCAATGTCGCCCAGCGGCGATGCAGAGTGGCAAAGGCAGTGGTTATACTTCGTCGCGGGGCGCGATTACATTTGCAACGTGCGCCACGGAATAGGTACCACCCGAGGAGTAAACTGTAAGCAGAAATGACTGGCGGAAGAAGGGAACAACGGGAAAGCCTTGCCCAGGATTTTGATGAAATCGTTACGTCGCACGCGGAAGTATGCTCGACGCGAGTTCCACGCATCGCTCGGGTTCCGAATGATAAACTATGAACAGGTCGCGAAGGGAGCCGACGACTTTGCGTCACTGGGATAACCGTCAAGTACCATAAGCGACCACTCTAATTAAATGCATCTACACAGGACCAGCGCATTCAAAGCATTTGCGTACGAGGAACGAAGTATAAACACGCGCAAACTCACCCGAAGGATAAAGCAGCCTCACATAGATTTGTCAATGCGGCTCTTTTGAAACTACCCCAACAATCGGTAAATTCGAGCACTAACCCTACTTGTGGGAGTGCTTCAATCGTTAAAAAGGAAAGTTTCTGGCATCTATAATGTGGTTCACAGTGGTCCCAGGAAAGCAATAACCTACCCACGAATTTCGAATGTTCGAGCACCTACTGCAAAAGTGGATAGATTTTACTGCTTATCTTGTGGAAAAGCAGAGGGAAGCACAGATGAGCTCAAATTTAACTTGAGATAATTAAGATAAAAAATTGTCTTGCCTCAAGGTAGCGAAATTCCTCGTGGTCTGCTTGAAAGCTGCACTTTCTCCTGGTGCAGTCACGAACCCCGTTACTGGAATCATCCTGGCGTTGATACACTCAAGAAATTTTCATAAGATATACATATGATATTCTGGACGGCTCTTCTAGTATTTATATTACGAGTTGTTTCTTTATTTCAGGCCATTCGAGTACCTTATATTATTGATGATATGTGCCAATTGTATAGCGTTAGCCGTTTACCAGCCATACCCTGCTCAGGATTCGGATTCAAAGAATACTATTTTAGTGAGTTGTTTGCACTGCTTTTTCGTTCTCTACGTTTCTATTTTTTACTGTAACTTTTCATAAGGATTAGGAGAATAGTTCTCAGATATTCTGTACCTTCTGTTGTGTAAATATTATATAATATAGAATTGGGCGAAGGGTAGCGGTTTGCTGGTAAGTTGCATGACAAAAAGATCAGAGATCAAAGGAAAAGCTATTATGGTATGGGAAACAGACGTGCTGAGTATCCGCTGATGATTGGTAACACCTCAACAGGTAGCTGTAGATTTACTGATAATTGATAGATTTACTGATTACAAGTAAGAAATTCTCGTAAGGCTAAGACGACCCTTTCCTAACGCTTCCAGCACTACCTTTTCTCTAGCAGCAGTTGCTGGCCTAATACTACGGCTGATAAGCAGTTTGAGTAATGCGCTGGTCTTTTTAGTGAATTCACTAAGCTGTGCAAGCTTTACAGCTACTTTCATTATGGGGGATTTGGAAGGCCAACCAGTAACAACGACCGAACGCAATTAGCTCAAGAGCAATTCTGAATCTCAATTGTTTTGTTGCAATTAGTTCCTGAATGAGTGAGCCTCAGCATAAGTCTCGAAAGCTTCGGCAGCCATTCGCCTACATCTACAGGGTGCGGCAAAAGTCTTTGGACAAGCATATTCGAACTCCAAAACAGGAGGAAGAAAAAATTGGAGGAGTCGATAGTTGTTGTGTAACAGCAGTTCACTTGTTAACATAAATAACATTTTTGACTCCAAAATTTCCTCCACTGGTAGCGACCACAGCTTTTCAAAAAGGTAGA
This sequence comes from Ancylostoma ceylanicum, assembly GCA_000688135.1. Classification (NCBI taxonomy): domain Eukaryota; kingdom Metazoa; phylum Nematoda; class Chromadorea; order Rhabditida; family Ancylostomatidae; genus Ancylostoma; species Ancylostoma ceylanicum. Next base: position 1,840,308 of record JARK01001346.1, on the reverse strand, counting down.
TGACACTTTGGCCCGGCGCACACAATGATGAAACCAAATTCATCTTGGGCCTTCTCCAAAGCACCAGAAGTTAGTCCAAATTCCTGCAAGGCTTTAGGAAGGGCATAGCCTGCGGAATCTAGGAACCACTTCGGAATTTTCCAGAATAGATGTAGGACCTCGACAAGCGAATATTTGTCTCCACCATAGCAACAGAGAAGAATACTCACTTCAAGAGGCTATTTCGTCATTCTATAAATCCGAGACTATCATCTGCCTATCAAGAAAGAGCCAATCAACAAATACATAACAGATAACCGCAGTGAAATTGCTCTTAAACAAGCGAAAATAGCTGTTGTAGCACGATTTTCGTGTTTGCATGCGAAAATTTTGACCACTGCCAAAACCGAAGCTAACAATGAACGTGGAAATTTTCTATCTATTTACCAAATTTGCCAGAGATTTTGCTGGGTTCCAGAGTAGAAGGCTTCTACTACTTCCCACAGGAGCTTGGAGTCTCCTCACAAATAGATGGAGAAGTGGTCGGGGAAAAAGCACCTCCACTAACTGCGCGCCAGAGTTCACGTCCCACCTGGACTTTCCGAAGTCTGTGTAGCGAGAGGAGCAAACCTCAGGAACAGAAATAATTTTTATGCCCACAATTAGCTCACGAATAGAAAATGACCATTGGTTTTGCCAGTTGTCTCTTCCGTGGGTTTTAGCGAGCGTTTATGCTTGTCCAAAGCCTTTGGCCCACCCTGTAATCTTCACCAAATGAGATACCAGCCATTCAAATTCTGAAGTGGTCCGTTTGCAAACTTGAAAGGTTCAACAACTCAAGGGGCTTTCATTTTCTCTCCTATTGATATAGCAGTGCTTTTCACTGTTTACGATGAATGTAGAGATCTTAGACGGGAAAAGTACGCGAGAAATTGGTGAAGAAAAAACAGATATTCCACTCAGACACTCAACTGTCTTGGACTGCCGCTTTCTGTGCGGATTCGGTTTCTACGAGCCCAAGTGTTTCTTGAAAAATGCATTTTCATAGACGTTGTAGATGGACATCACAAAGATCTACTTCCTTTGTACAGTGTTTTCACCGTGCTAAATTCGCTGAACTCTAGATGGAAGTGTATTAGGTGGTGTTAGGTGTGAATAAGCCCCGGAAAATGAAGCTTCCCATCCCCACCTGAGTTGAGTTGGAATGTGACGTTCTCGGGAATTGCCTTACTCCGGATCAATTGTCTTGACTAGCATTCATCCATCCTTATGCGTTTATATGTGAGCGTCTATGTGCATACGTATGGTAGAATTGGGGCGTGGCTTGGCTGCAAGGTGCAGGGCTTGCCTGCAAGGGAGTGTTCGCACCCATAGCTTCTCGCTTTTTTCGAGAGATAGGCAGATGTTGTGATGTACGGGCTGGAAAACGCTTAGAGGAGGAGGATTAGTTCAAAAGATAAACCAGGTTAAACAACAGAGAAGAATACGCAATATGAATTTTCTGCGTCTTTTTCTACAGTTTTAAGCACTTTTCCCATAATTTTCCAGAAAGATTTGATGTCAAGTGATTTCTATTGCAGGAACAAATCGAGTATTTGTTTATTGTTGTGTTTACGATCGAATGCATTTTGAAAGTGGTGGCGCTGGGATTCATATGTCATCCTGGCGCCTACCTTCGGAACGCATGGAACATCCTCGACTTTATCATCGTCGTTATTGGGTGCGTCTGATTTAGCCTTCCTCGTAGACGATTTTTGACCAACTTTTTCCTTTTTAGGTTGGTGAGCACGGTCCTCTCACGCATGAACATCCAAGGGTTCGACGTGAAGGCGTTGCGAGCGTTTCGAGTGCTTCGACCGCTGCGACTGGTATCCGGCGTGCCAAGTGAGCTCGACTGCCCCATTCCTCCCTGCGGTCCTCATCCTCTTCCCATTTAGGCTTACAAGTCGTGCTGAACGCTATCCTTCGGGCAATGATACCTCTGTTGCACATTGCGTTGCTAGTCCTATTTGTAATTTTGATCTATGCTATCATCGGGTTAGAGCTATTCTGTGGGAAGCTGCACTCCACCTGGTACGTTTATTGCTCTTCAAAAGTCATTGAATTTTACAGTGTAATCGCTTCGTTTGCAGCGTGGATCCCGCAACAGGACAGCTGGCACAAAAAGATCCCACACCCTGTGGTACGGTAGGGTCAGCTTTCAAATGCGAGCCATCGGACGCTTTAACGGGTATGGGAGTGAAGTGGGAGTGCTCATCAAATACGTCGTGGCCTGGTACGTTTGTCAAATGATTTCCCGGAATTAGCGTCATCCTAGGATTTTGATCTAAAGTTCGGAAACGCAGTTTCCATTTTTCAGTATTTTTTATTAAAGGTCATTATTATTTTCTATTTATTACATTTTACTCTTAGCTATGATGAACGTTATGATGACGTTGCGATTTCGCTGCAAATTTATCCATCTTCCTCTTTTTCCATTTTACAAGATTTTTCGCCACTCTTTAGTTTTCTATGGCCAGCTCCATTGCAGGACCAAATAATGGAATTACAAATTTCGACAACTTTGGTCTGGCTATGCTCACCGTGTTCCAGTGTGTCTCTCTGGAAGGGTGGACAGACGTCATGTACTGGGTTGGTGACTTTACCGTTACAAAAATCCAATGTCATCAACACATACGTATACCCCTGCAATTACTGCGATTATTTATTTCAAACTTAATTTCGTATGTGAAGAGAAGTGTTCTGTGGGATCTTCCGCTGCAGTAGGCGAAGCAGTTCAGATATGCAGAATAATCTGTCATCTGTCACAAGGAAAATGGGAATAGTCGGATATGGGGATAACCCCAGGTGTCCACGTAAGACATAATCGCATACAGTGCCTCGAAAAATAGCTGGAATTGTTTCTGGATATTTCCTCTGTCTAGCACGATGAACGAAGCGGTTTCTTTGAGGAAATTAGGAGAAACCTCGTTATTTCTATAGCCATCCGTCAAGTTTAAGTTATAATGACGTGAAATTTCTGGAAAACAAAGGTTGCTCTTCCCTCTGTAGGCTGCTTTCACTTTATATTTCATTGAGGTTTTACTGACAAAAGTAAGCGATGTGTTTCATGATGTGCATCCATATTATAATAGAATTTTGGCCGGTCACAAAGGGTCTTGATAGGTCTAAGTAAATTGGTTGAAGAGGGGGCGCGAGTGGCGCAGTGGCAAGGGTCGCACTGCAGCGCTAATGCCCGATTGTTCGATCCCGTCCCGTGCCAACGAAGCGAATAGCGTTATATTTAGGTAAACGACGCTGTCGGACGCGAATGGCCCTGGATCTACTTCGTAACCCTCGTGATCCTCGGCTCGTTCTTCGTGCTGAATCTCGTTTTGGGTGTACTTTCCGGAGAATTTTCCAAGGAACGAGAGAAAGCTCGCGCTCGTGGCCTGTTCCAGAAATTTCGCGAGAAACAACAGTTGGAGGAAGATCTGAAAGGTATACAGAATTTCATTTCTTGTCATTTTTCCCTTGTAGATTAAACTAGTTATTCCTGACACATTGTTTTATTCCCAAAAAGATCTTCATGTGCTTCGGTGATTTTTCCGATCTCTTGCAGGATATCTGGACTGGATCACACAAGCGGAAGACATCGATCCTGTGAATGACGAACAAGAAGAGGAGCCGCAAGCCACAGGTATGCTCCGTTATTCCTTCGCTAGAAGTGATCTTTCCAGTTATCTATGGCTATTACTGTCAAAAAAAAAAGCCTTCAAATCCCTTCATGCTCTTGTGCAAATCAGCATAGAGGCCTTCAAGAGCTTTGACTCATAATCCTCACCATTTGATCTGAGACTGGGTTCTGACTAGTCCAACATAGCCAAATGTCGCTTCCTCATTATTCTGCCAGGAAAAAAAAATCACAAAAACTGAGTTGAGCTGAACAAATATCACATCTATGTACTCAAATGAACAACGAAAGTAGTGATCTAATGGTAAAACAGACAAAGCAAAATAATGGTTTGGTTCCGTTTCGTACTTAACCCTCAGATGAATATAAACAATGAAACATTGAAATCAACAGAAACCAACAATGGAATTTCACCTTAGCCTTCTAGAAATTATTAAAATCTAGTTAGCGCGTGTTACTCTCGGAATTCGCACAATTTTGTTTGGCAGTGATGGACGAATCAGAACATCATCATTTATTAAACAAGCATATGCTCATGTTCATCAGAACAAAATTTTTAAATAAATGGTGAACATAGCCTCTGCTATCACTGCACAATATATTATCCTCGATCCATTCCACTTCATTCTGCTCCAGAATTGAGCAAAAATATCCACTGCAGATCTGTCCGAAAGTTGTGAAAAAGTTCCATGGGCGGTGAATTTCCTTTGCTGCTCTCTATTTAGAGTTGGTTATTACATTACAATCGCCAAGGATCCCATCCTAGTGGCGAGCAGCTTCTCTTTTCCATGTATTCCCTGTATCAGTTGTGACAAATCGTCGCGGCCCTTTCTTGGAACTCCGCTCTGATTGACTATTCTTTTCCTTAAAATTCATTTGCATTCTGTTTCACTTCCTCATCATCAGTGTTTTGAGTAAGCATTTTTCGAGGCACTACCTCATTATAGTGGAACTATTTCCGGCACGGGACACACGTGTGCTTTAAGAGAAGGTAACATAATATCCATATCTGGATATGACACTGAAAAACTGGCGGACAAAGAGTTTGACGTAGTTTTGAAATACTCTCTTATTGTTCAAAAAAAAACTCGAGTAACCCGTTCACGAATCTACTACGTATGTAGAATTCGCTCACTCTTCGTGAACGTTGCTGTTCCTACTTAATGGTTAACTCAATGAGAATGCACCTTGCTGCAGGTAGAGTTGCTGAGCTCGTTTCGCCTAGAATAACTGCCTGGGCTAGGATTCATGAACGCATTAGGAAGCTAAATCAGGCTAACAAACCCACATTCATATCCTATGTCTCTCAATATCATGTTGTCTATAAGATAACCATAACTATGCTGCATGCTAACTATCGTAGGTTTGTGTGGTTTAGCGATTCCTGACTGTCAGCCCGGAGGTGATTTCTTTGGAAGAACAAATCACTGCATTCATACCGCTGCATACTGTATGTACTGTCTGTTTCACAAATCTTGCCACTTGGCAGGCTTCCAAGATGAGGTAAGTCTCGCTAGTTGTTATAGGCGAGACATGTTTTGGCACGTTTCCAGTCACTGATAGCGCTCAATTTCCAAGATTTGACGTGTCTTGTCTAGCTACAGACAAAGCATTGAATTGCTCTCATTTTTGAAACAGATAGTATGTATGTATCAAAAGCATAGGGACATATCTATTTCTCCCCATCATGAGACTCGCGTCCTTTCAATCGGCCTGATTCCTAGTCCCGTCGATTCAGCAATTCAAGAAACCCCGGGGCACCTGGTTTCAATGAATATAATTGACCCATAAAATCAGGTCAATAGTTTGCTATGGGCAAAAATTAGGGTGTCCCCATACTTTCAATACACACTGTACTGGAACGTCTAGGAAAGTTGCAATGATGAGGAAAATCTGTGTCCGGTTGCAGGGTTGCATCTCCTACCTCCATTTTGTGCATGAAATGCTGCCAAAGCGGAAAATATTCCTCACTATCTATTCAACATCTACGTCTCAACGGCGTGACTGATGTCTTTTTTTCTTGTAAAAACTTCACCAGTCTGTTTACACTGACCACTTTGACGTCACATCCTGGCTCATCCTCTTTGCAACACTGCTGCATATGTTGTCACGCCATGCTTCGGAGTTCGCCTTTCCAGAATTTCAGTTATATGTGGAAAGCCACTGTAGAATTTCTGCCGAAAATATCCAGCTCAAGAGCGGTCACAGACTTTCGAATCAACCAGGCGTTCTTAAATAGAAGCTAGAGGAGTTTACTGCTCTATCATGTAGATTGACGCTTTCTCAGTAATTAACAAAGCCAAAGTTTAGCTATCGTGGTTGTTATTAAATTTTTTTTATGAAGATTTTCCACTCTCATGATACATTGCAAATATTAGGTCGCTTCACGGAGTCACTGACACGATTTCTAGAAGAAATTCAAGCAAATGAAAAATCAACTATGAATAGTTCCCCTACGCTTGATAATGACCCCGAAGAGTCATTGAAGGATACTTGAATCATAACTATCTGGCGTCCTGGGGCTGATATCGCTCCAAACTGGCAAGACTGGACGTCTGAACAGGGCTATTTTAGTGGCTATATCGTATTGACAGCTATACTCAGAACTTTTTTATGAGGTTTGAACTAGGCACATACGCTGGACAAGGCAGGACATGGACGTTATGGATGATTTTTGGATAATTTTAAAAATATGAAACTCATTATATGAGGAGTACAGCGCTGTAGCTGTCTAGCTGCTGATATGCAGAAAAACGGTCTTAAGAAAAAAGATTCTATATAAGTAGTAGCTTTCCTATCATCCTAAAATGTCCCAAAGTAGCCACGATTGCGACCAGTAAATCTTGGTTATTGCAGCCACTGGTGAGGAGGTCGATGAGGAAGGGGAGGAACGGGCAGAGGAAGCACGACCATCAAAGTGGCGGAGTAGAATGAAGAGGTAGAGCCTAGCAAGGACAAGTCGTCACAACCGTTCCACTTGGACTAAATTTTCATTTTTGCACTTCAGATTCGAGAAGACAAACCGCAGATGTCGTCGCGCGTGTCGTCGTCTGGTTAAGAGTCAGACATTCTACTGGCTTGTCATTCTTCTTGTGTTGCTCAACACCCTTGTGCTCACCTCCGAACACTACGGACAAAGCGAGTGGTTGGACGACTTCCAGAGTGAGTTCCTCAACGAAATTGTGGCAACTTTCAATTTTATTTGAGCCTTTTTCGTTCGTTCTGTTAGCGACAGCACAGATGCGCTCGGGTTTCAGCCATGGCCAATCTTTTCTTCGTGATCCTTTTCTCGCTGGAAATGCTGCTGAAAATGTACTCTCTGGGTTTCACTACCTACACGACGTCACAGTTCAATAGATTCGACTGCTTCGTCGTCATCAGGTAATACTCTAATACTACAAGGTCTCTGCATTGTCAAATTCCCAAAGCTGTATTCCTAGTTCTCACTGTACTTCTCTCCGCCTTTGTAACCTACAAATTCATACTAGCTTTCGTATAAATCCACAAATTTTTATAGCTTTCGAAGCAAATTTCGTATAAACTTGCTTCGAGCAAAGAATTGGGGGGAGGGGGGTTACATCGGTGCAATGGGTGCTGTTGGAGGAAACTCAGTTGATTTCAGGCACGACATTGTCCTCTTTACTACACTCTTTTTTTTACTACTAATGGTCCATCCCAATAAAACCTCAGAAAATTTGCCTGGACTTTTTCGATGCAGATCATTCGGAAATCATATTCGTGTGGGCCATAACCCACCTTTCATAGACACATCGCAAAAAATCCTTGGACACGTTGCAGCGGGCAGCCATCTTTTCTCTGGACAAGGCTATAGAGTCCGATTTGCACGTTTTGACATCACTGTGAAATTAGTGTTAATGACGTCCGCCATAAAAGATTTTAGGAACATTTCAATTCCTTCATGAAAGCAGCATTTACGTATGCACGGAATGAAATTGATAATCTTGATTAATCACTCAGATAAATTTTTGTAAGGGTTCTTCCAATTTTCCGCTGTGGTTCTTCCGGTTTTCTGCAGCAGTCTTTCCAAATCTTTTTTTCTCAGCATATCTGGCTTGTTAACCACATGATTTGGATCTCTTTCTGCTACGGTCCTTCCGACAGTTCGTCTAAGCAGAGTACGGAATAACCTTCTGCGCAACGTTTTATAAGATTTTGTGAGATACCGAAACTACCGTGCATCTGGCGTAACGCTACAAAAGCGAGTATGTTATTCCAAATGAGTATAATTTCCGTGACCAACTCACAAATTAATCCTTCCCACTTCGCAATGTTAGTTCGAAATGTTTCAAGGAAGATTTTTTTGAGGTAAAAGCAGCCGAGTAGTGCCCATTTTCTCATGAATATTTTTTTTCATTTTTTCAGTTATTTGGTTTTCTTAGAGTAAAATACTGCTATTATATGTACTTAATACTGAATAAAAAACGAACAACTAGTATATTCTATTTTGTTTACGAACACACTCAAGGTTCACAGTTATGTAGAAAAGAGCGAGTCGCATAAAGTGGAGGTAGATAAACGAAGATGAGAAAAAGATTTTTGAAAAAATGATAGGAATTACCAAGGAGAAAGTGTTCACAATGTTATATAACATTCCTAGTTGAACTTTTCCCAGAACGGGAACCCTTCCAGAATATAAATATGTACGTACCGTATAACTCGTATGATTTAATTATTAATTTGAAACCATGAAACCAAATCCAAGATATCCGAATTGTTAAGGAAATAAAAAGCACTCAACATCTCCTATCACATCTCAAGCTTTCAATTCTCCCTTCTCGGGAATCCAAAATTTCAACGTATTCGAAATCGAATTTTCGAACTCTACTACATGAATCTAATGCATTATTTGGTCCACCGTATAGTTGCTATATTCTTCCTCTACTTATCCATTAAACTAGGTATATTTTCTGTTGCAGCTCCATCATCGAGTTCGTTTTGTTATATCTACGTCTCATGAAACCTCTCGGCGTTTCTGTGCTTCGATCAGCTAGGCTTTTGCGAATTTTCAAGGTCACGAAGTGAGTTGCTTCTCCTTGGTATTTTTTCGTTTTATTTGGCAACTTAGTTCTTCTGTATTTTTAGTGTATTTGTACTTAATAGGAACAAGCGTGGATATGGCTTCGTTTAGGTACTGGACGTCACTCCGCAACCTTGTGTCCTCACTGTTGAACTCTCTTAGGTCCATTATGTCACTGTTGTTGCTACTTTTCTTATTCATCGTCATCTTCGCCTTGTTAGGAATGCAAGTGAGTTTTTCACAGACGGTGTTTTCACTTTTTACGTTACCCTTCTACTTTACGTGATATAATCACTTTATATTGGTCATTTAACTATCCTTACCTTTTTACTCTTACCTTACTCTTTTTCCTCTTTTTCTTTTCAAACCTCTGATTTATTGGTTCTTGTTCCCCCTCTTATATCTATTTTCCATATTTCTCTAGTATCAGTCTCCAACCCCAAATTTCTAGGTGTTTGGTGGCAAGTTCAATTTCAACCCTCAGCAGCCGAAACCTCGTGCCAACTTCGACACATTCATTCAGTCGCTGCTCACAGTGTTCCAGGTACTTTCCAGAATGCGGAAAATTCCTGTTTGTTTTATCCGAGAAAGTTCCCTACGAAAATCCCTAACTTCAGATTTTAACCGGTGAAGATTGGAACACCGTGATGTACAATGGCATTGAATCATTCGGTGGTGTCGGTACTCTCGGCGTCATAGTGTCTATATACTACATTGTGCTATTTATTTGTGGTAAGCATCAGCTTCTTTCGAATTTTCTAATTTTTCTTCTTTCTAATTTTCTAAAATATCGATTCCTATTTCTTTCTTACTGTGTGCTTTCCATTCTTTCGTTTTATTGTTTTTCAAACTGTGAGTTTCAACTTTCCACTAATTTTTTCAATAGCACCATTCTGTCACAACTGCTATAGAACTAAATGAAATACGCTGACCTCGACGTCATCAATATGACCTGGATTGATGGCGACAGGGACGTATCATGTCCTTAGGGATATGGTTGGGGTACGTGAGCTGTGGAGCTGACGCTATGCTGCTGCCGTAGAGGTATCTCGTACAAGACACTCCCACCTTCATCACCTAGTGCTTGCCAGCTCGTCTTACTCCGCCTACAGACACTTACCACGCGCACGCTTGGCGTCAGACCGTTTTGCCTTCTTGAACCGGGAAAGAAACAGCCAGTTGTGGTGATGCGAGCTGGTGGTATGTTTTCAATAATCGTCTCACTGATTAGTGGCACTGGGTCACGTTTTTACCCTAGCCTCAGCTGGGCAGACGTGTATGGCAAGGTTCGGTGGAGCAGACACGACCGAGCTCTGACTCCCAACGCAAGGCGTATTTATGTACGTACACCCCTCAGGGGGG
>JARK01001346.1:1770243-1829718 GCA_000688135.1 Ancylostoma ceylanicum | reverse complement strand
GGGGGGGAGGCGTCATATGACAACGAGGAGGTAGAACAGAGGATTTGAGAGGTAGAACGCAGATTCAACGACACCACCGTTGATCCGGTCAGCAGCTAGCCCCTTATTGAATCCGAAACACGGGATGTACTGCTCCTAGCACTCGAACGCAGCAGTTCTTTACCGCCCCAGCAAGGTCTGCCATCCAATTTTTTTGGATGTGGTTTGGCAGGTAGTGCTGCGTTGCTTTATCCAGTTATCAGAGAAGGTCTCAGCAACTGTCTTCTCGGTGGAGCGGACCATCCATTAACTGGTACGAGCAGGTATTTCTTGCAGATCCTCCGATGTGCAGGCATGTAGGAGTGGCATGGCTAAAAAGCAGGAGTAAGACAAAATTTCTGATCTTTTTGACTTCCGAAGTTTGCTTTGGCTTCGTCAGCTCGCGCGTAAACTACGGAAATATCGAGCACAGATCGATTTCCATTAGAAGAACCGACAGCTGGGTTTTATAGAAGTTGGTAAGGTAGTTAGTCCTTCAGCGAAGTGGGAATTTCTATTCTTCCTATTCTCTACAAGTCTGTGAACTGCAAAATGAACTCATGGAGAGTCTTTCCGCTCACGCTGTACTCTTTCATTTCTAACTTCTCAACTTTTCGCTGTGCCATGCATTATTCTGCGCTTCAACTCAACTATCATCGTTGGAAGGAAGATGATCGAATGACGAGGAAGCTTAGGCTCTTTGCAACACTTCCAGAAATGGGTTAGGCATTAGGCGGACTCTTGTGCATCGCGTTTTTCATCAACTTCCTCCTTCTTTGGAATGGCTAGATGCTGAGGCGAGAGAATTCTGTGCTAATCAGTCCCTAGAAAGACCTTTTGGTCAGCTGAGACGGAGGATTAAAAGTTCAGCTTGGTCGTTAGATGAAAGCAGAGGCTCGTGGAACGGGAAACACCGTTGTTTATAATCGTTCAAAATACCTTTGCGTCAACTAGTCCGTAGAATTTAGATGTTTACTAAAATTGTTTTGAAAGGTAATATAGTCACAAAAAAGAGGAAAGTTGAGAACTCGTAAAAATAGGTAATATTCTAAAAAGGATATATGTACTAAAAACACTACTTAGCTGAAAATAGGCAACTTTTCCACTACTGTGCTTTATGAGTGCTTAAGGGTAAAAGTGATCAACGACCTACGGAAATGCTGCGCACGTGCCCTTACCAGAATTTCCATGTGTGGTGAGGTTCATGAACATCCCAGGAAGGCTGCGATCTAACGGCCCATCTAGTGTGGACGAGTATTCATTACTGAAATGGGTGTACTTTGTCCAAAGGACACGTCGCAGCTAATAGTTACAAATAATGACAGGGATAGCAGGGTGTGTGATATTTCGCTCGACAAACTTCACTCTGAATGAGCGGGATGCTAAGAATCTTCCCGGGAACGTTCATGGATCCCAACAGTGGGCTACTAGTGGATTGGGGTGACCCCATTGCATGCGTACCCAAATGAGCATGCACCGGAATGCCAGGCCTTCCGGGCCTATCGCACCGCGCCTGTTGACTTTCTGACGTGAGTGTCCTCACATCCCTTCCGTGTGGAGCACAAGCAGATGTCGTACCTGAATAATCTACATGCTCTTTCACTGTGCTCCTCTTTCACTTCATTGAGGTTGTAGTGGTGACTGCTTCTGTCTGTTGAGAAAGAGAACCGTGAGAGCTATTGCGCCTAGTGCGAGTACGCTATCGCTCATCTACTTACATATCTATTCATATATTTGCTTGTTTATTTATTCATTTATTTATTTACTTATTTATTCACTTAGTTATTGTATTTGAATCTGTGAGTTTTCGATGAGCCGGAGAAGTTGTGAAACATTTTGAAAATTTTTTTAGGAAATTCTCAAAAAAAATCGACTATCTGCTGAAAATAAAGCAAATATTAAGCGGGCGAAAACAATAAGGAAAGGGGAAATTGAAGGATAACTCAGCTTGTTACTGTGGACCACAAGTTGATTGATCAGTAGCACTACCTACGTAAAATATGTTTACTCATTAGCCTTTATTTTCGTTTATTTTTGTGTCAATTCATTGTTAGCCATTCCATGTATCAACAGCGCTACTTACTATGTCTTCCAGGTAACTACATCCTGTTGAACGTCTTCTTGGCTATCGCTGTAGATAATCTAGCAGATGCTGACAGTTTAACGAATGCCGAGAAGGAGGAAGAACAACAGGGTACGCCAGATTACTATGATTTACCATGAGCCTTGTGAGAAAATATCAACCGCAAAATACTAGAACACACATTGATCCATCATTATAACCCGTACTTTACAAGAAAACAACCTTGTCAACTTTGTAGAACTGGAAGGCGAGGAGGAATACGACGAGGAAGGCGAAGGCTTTGGCGAAGGAGATGACAGGTGCGTATCCAAACATTTATTGATTACGAAGTAATTAGGAGTTTGTGGCGGACGCTCTCCTTCATATTTATTTATTTATTTGTTTGTTTACATTATGCACTGAACGGGACGCCACATTAAAGAGATGGATAAGTATACACCACAGAGACTTGTGTACTGTAAAGAACTGTCAAACATATGACCACAACAGAAACATGGCTGATAACCACCAATTGAATCTTACAAACATGCTTTTTATCTTTTTTTCAATTTTTTCATCAACTTTCTTCTTTCATCGCGCACTAAGAGCTTTTCAGGATGGACATGGAGGAGCAGGAGCCTGGCGAGGACATGGTGACTGCTCGTCCTCGACGGATGAGCGAATTGCCACCAACCACTCCACACAAGCCGATACCCAAGGCGTCATCGCTGTTCATCCTCAGCCACACCAATCCCTTCAGGTATCCATCGCTCAGGGCCGTGGCTTGCCAAAACAACTTAAACACGACCATCTAGGGTGTTTTGTAACAAGATCGTCAACCATTCGTACTTCACCAACAGCGTGCTGGTCTGCATTCTCGTCTCTTCCGCTATGTTAGCTGCGGAAGATCCGCTCGAGGCGAATTCCAGCAGAAATACGGTAAGAAGCGGTTCGGCAGTGCTCCTCGATGTTCGCCTTTGTGAGAAAAAGCTTAAATCATCTGTTTAGGTTCTCAACTACTTCGATTACTTCTTCACTACCGTATTTACCATAGAGATCACGCTGAAGGTATGTTGGCGAGACCGTACCCTCTCGGCTCCCCATTGGCTGTTATCAATATGAGAGATTTATTTCCATAAAATAGACACTTGCTAGACGGCAGTGTCATGCAGTGACACATAGAAAACTACTGTTTCCGCTTGAAAATGGTACTTCAGTATGTTTCGCGTATTGGAGAACCCTGGTCTACATAGGTGCGTCCCCACGAGCCTTTGGGCAGGAACAGCGAATAATCAATAAAATCAATATGATCGATAAGCTGTTCAATGATTTCGGCCAGAAGTAGTTTATAACCTACCTCGGACTCTGTGGGGTCTGCAAAATTCGATCCCGATCGGATCACACTCCGCGATTTCTGTTCGGATCATACAAACATACTCACATTAAACTTTCAGTTTTTTATGCACAGATTGATACCAGAACAAATCTGACCTTAAATACATATAAGAGGGGCACTTAGGAGTACGTAGAATTCCGGGTGCGACTATTCCTTTTCCACACTCAGTTCTACTGAATCTCCTTCTTTCAGGTTGTGGTATTCGGCTTGGTGTTCCACAAGGGCTCCTTTTGTCGCAACGCCTTCAATCTCCTCGACATCCTCGTCGTCGCCGTCTCTCTGGTCTCATTCGTGCTGAAATCAGACGCAATCTCCGTTGTCAAAATTCTTCGGTTAGTCTAGTTTTTTCTATATGAAACAGCAAAAGTGGGTGCCTCCGGTAGATTTGTAGAGATGTGGGCAGACGTGGTCCGCCAAAAGCTGGTCATTTGAAGTTGGGAAATCAGAGATGTTTACGAGTTTATAAGAATAAAAATAAATTCTGCTGGGAACAAATTTCGCTGCTAAAGCTGATTATCAGAGCCCAACATTCCTCGTTTGGAAATGTAAAGCGCTGTAGAAATGCTATTAGGTTGGTCCAAAAATCTTTCACCAACATTTACATATTTCTCCATCCAGAATTTTTCTTGGTCTTGGATTGAAACTATCTTGAAATAGAATATTCTACAATGTTCTACTGATTCTCATCTATAGAAACAGGCGGACCAAGTTACAGGGTGCGCCATAAGTTCTTGCACAGCATATTTAGTATGCCACAGCCGCTGGATTCAACATAATGGCATGAACTCTATGGCGGTAATGAGCCATCTCAATAACAACACAAAACACCTATCAGATGAGGGATACGTTCCCATTTGCTTTTGTAATAACTCAAAGTTGAGACAATAGCGAGCACCTCGTGGCGCGCTGGTGTATCTACTATAGAACCTCTCGAAGCTTTACCTCAGCTTTATGCGAGGTAAAGCTTTACGAGTCCAAACCTATGTATTATATAGCACTTGATTCGCTCTATAACATAGTTGAGTATAGCTATCCATCAGGATCGGATTGGCGTTATAGAGGAGTTCGTTCTGAGCACGGGATTTCGGTCATGCAGCATTCCAGGAGCGCAAATGGCACAGAGCTGATTCTAAGCTTTACAGAAGCGTCATCTTTGCGGTTTTCCACTTGAGTTAGAAGTAGCAAGGTGTCTTTTCTCCAGAAATACTCAGCGAGCGAAATCCAGAGTGATGTTGATGTTGCAATCTCAAAAAACTGAAAAAAAATGCTCATACACGCCCTATTCTTGAAAAAATTTCTGAAATTTCTGAAAAGAAGGGGAGATGGGATGCCAATACATCCGATGAATTCCTCGATGTCTCCTCCGTCTACTCCATTGTTTTCGTGAGAAAAGATTTGATTTGCTGTGAGTAGTGCCTTCCGTTGGAAGAGACAGTGTCACCGCGCACTAAACTGTGCCGCGAGCAGCTCACGTTTCTCTCAAGTTTGAGCTTCTACGGAAGCAAATGGCGACATATTCCTGTTCTGATAGGTGATTTGGGTTGCTATTGAGTTGGCTCATTTTCGCTATAGAGGTCATGCCATTATGTTGAATTCAGCCGCTGTGGTGTTGCTGAGTATTGTGTGCAAGAACTTACGGCGCACCCTGTATATCCATGAACAATAACAAAAAGGTGTAAATGTTGATGCATGAGTCTTCTTGTGAGGAAGAAAATGCAGCGTCAACCGCTTCTTCATTGCCTTTGTTCCGTATCCTTGCACAAAACTTTGAATCCTTCTTTGTTCGCCAATCTTTCAGCAAAAAAATTAGAGATCCATGACCTGCAAAAACATTTCTGTGTAGAAGTTTGCTCCTCATGTTAGATCTTTCACCACAACGGTCACCCCACACCCATCCATATTCACACCCATAAGAAAAGATTATGGGCATCAAGTACTTTGCAAGTATTCTCAGAACCCCTAGAATAAGTTGCTTTGTCGCATCTGAAATTTGCTCAACCCAGACCTTGTTGACAACTTGCTTTTGCATTTTCTCGTCGACAAGTTGTCGGATCGAAGCTCTTGTCAAAAATGGCCAAATGGTAGGTCGATGGTTTTGCAAGTTTTTGACAAGCCTTCTGTCGTGCAAGGTCAAGACCAGTAAACTTGTTGTGAGAATCTGAGTATGACAAACATCTATCAAAAATAAAAGTATGTATCTCTTTCAAGTGTGCTTCGTGTGCTTCGTCCTCTACGTGCCATCAATCGAGCCAAAGGTCTCAAACACGTGGTGCAATGTGTGATTGTTGCTGTGAAAACCATCGGAAACATCATGCTGGTCACCTTTATGCTACAGGTTTGGATATTCCTCCATACATAGTCCTGCCAAAACAGTCAAAAGGTAAATCGGATTCTCCTATTTTCAGTTCATGTTCGCTATTATTGGTGTACAACTGTTCAAAGGAACATTCTTCTCATGCAACGACCTTTCCAAAATGACGGAAGCAGAGTGCAGGTGAGTCATCGGGAGGGAGTTTGTTTCCAGACTGCAATGTGTGTTTGTAGAGGTGAATACATCCACTACGAGGACGGTGATCCTACGAAGCCAGTGTCGAAGAAGCGTGTTTGGTCAAACAACGATTTCAACTTTGATAATGTCGGTGACGCGATGGTCTCCCTATTTGTCGTCTCCACCTTTGAAGGGTGGCCCGAGTAAGTCTGCTAGCCTTTTTGACAAGCGGTTCATGTTCTTTATCTTTGATCAACATTTCACAACTAGATACCAGCGTAGCCAAACCAAAGCAGATTCGTTGAGTGGCATCAGCTTTTCGTACACTAATTGGAGCATTAGAAATGATTTCCGGAGCATCAGAAAGAAGAACTCTTCCTGAGAAGCTCATGTGTCCTTCGCCTGTGCTGCCATTCCAAGATCACGGAGAATTACACTAAAATTCCTAGAGTACGTGAATAGTGCACAGTCAACGACGTGTAACTACTTGAGAGATGTTTATTAGCGATAGGAGAATCACAACAAAATTCGCGTCGCTAGAAGACTCGTCTCCTGGTCGGCCTTAAAGAGCATAGCCTTTTTTTATTATAATACGTTGCTACCGTAAAACCCATGGGTTGATCGCTTCCTGGCGTCTATCAACGACTGGGAACCCTATTTATACCTTATATGGGATGCCACAAAAATCTCCTGAGAATTTGGACAGAATCGTAACTTTACACTTTGGTTACGAGCTTCGCAACGGCACCATCTCCACTATAGCTTTGCAGCACCCACGGAATTTTTCGTGTTCGAGGCTTCGATCGTTTTGGAACTGTGGTGATTGCAGCAACAATTCTACAAAGGCAGCAGCATGAAAAACTTAACCGTTTCTATGATATGCATAGCTAGGTCTGATGGATCTGCGTAGGAGTCGTTCGATCGAGTTGTGCGGCAGCTGAACGTTGCTGCCAGCTGAATTGGTGGGAAGTCAAAATGACATGAATTTCCTTGTTATATTAGAGCTTTCCTCAGTAACTGGCTTTTCCGGTTTGCTTTCCAGAACGGATTTTTCTACTTGTCACTTTGCAAAAAATCCGCTCAGTCACTTGTATGACTGGTTTTCGCCAGTGTTCCATTTTTCTGCTGTTTGGGAGTCGATCCAGAATTTGCTGGTGTTTCTGAGACTTCTTGATTGGTCAGGCCATCTTTTTTCAAAATTTAGGTTCTCCCGTGAACCTCAGGAACGCTGGTCGAAAATTTTCATTGGTGCTACCTTTAGGATAAGCGCATTCTAGTCATAATCCTCTGAAAGGAAGATGAAGATGTTGTTGCACATGCTGATCGCAAAAATGGCAACCCGTTACCTTGAGATTATCGTGGAAAAACTTATTTTCCAGAATTTTCCCAGTTTTTGCTTATAGGTGTTATTTCAAGTGCTCATAAGGCAAAAATTTTAGGCAGCTCTCACCGACTATTATTCGATCACGTGTCTAAAAATATCCCTGGGATTTCCTCTTTACATCCAATTAATTCCGTCAATTTCGTCAATATGCTCAGGCTTTTCGTTTCTGCTTGAGCGGAATCTGGTCCCCATTCGTATTTGGTCTGAATACTGATGGGAGATTTTGATTACTGCACAGAGCAGTTGTCACTATCGTGGTCAGCGTCTGCGGCAATTCCTCTGTAGGATTATTGATAGTAATCAGATATAATCTTTGTATAATAAATGAGTAACTGTTTACCTTCAGTGTTTACCGCATTTGCCATCTATGAATCGGTACATGCAGTTATTATCCCATCTGGCATTAACTTCTGGAACAATGGATGCCGTCAAAGTATTTGAGCTGCCATGAGAGAAATCTCCTTCTCAATTACCAGGGCAAAATACAAAAAATTTTCTTCATCGTTTTCCACAGTATCCCACCCAGCAGATATGTTCATGCTTCAGTCTGCTGTATGTGGCGATCAATTCTAATGAAGAAGACCGAGGCCCTGTTCACAACAGCCGCCAAGCCGTCGCTCTGTTCTTCATAGCCTTCATCATCGTTATAGGTATGTGTGTCCTCTTCCATGATCTGTTCTAATTTTAATACCAAACCCCGCTAGTATTCATTATATTTCCAGCTTTCTTCATGATGAACATCTTCGTCGGTTTCGTTATCGTCACATTCCAGAACGAAGGAGAGCGTGAATACGAGAATTGCGAGTTGGACAAAAATCAGGTATTTTTTCAAACGATGCTCATACAATCTTGTTCACACCTGCGGTTTCCATTACAATTCGTTGAGAAATAACGAAATTTGGGCAGAAATATAAGTGAAATTCACTCGGGATTGCAGCAGAATGCATCCAAGTCATTCACAATTTTTAGAAATATGAGTGAGATTATTTGGCTTTCTAAAATCAATTATTTGTGCTGATTTCTTCCGGAATTTGCCCGGAAGCCGGCGAGTTCCTACACAGGACACGAAATGAGCCAACACTTTGTGAAATTTTTGTGGTCACCGTAGGTTCAAAACCATAGCAGCACTGAAAATGTGACCTACGACCTACTGATGTGGTGTACGTAGAAAAAATTCTGAGAAGCTTCAGCAATTTGACTTCCTTGTTGATCACTCCTCCAGGAGTCAGTGTCACCAAGAAAAAAAAGCGGTGATCAGCTGATATGGTATTGCCCAGGCTTAGTTTTGCCGTGGCACCTACGTATGTTCTAGTGTGGATGACCAAGGATTATGAAACTTCGAGTTACTGGGATGAATGCTAGAAATTCTTAGTTCTGTGAACTACCTTGTAGACTTAACAAAAGTCTATTAATTTGATTAGTTTGGTAGTTTGGGAACCAAATCGGATTTCGAATAGCTGAGGAATAGGGGTTAGCATCATACCCTTTCTGATCGTTTATGCTGGGCTACATAGCTTTTTCCGTATCATTCGAGACGTCTACTTATTTGCTTTTCAGTATACTGGGTTGGTCAGAAAGTCCTGCGACATGTACGATATATGTACATGACTTTCAAATGTATTTCTCTTTGTTCAATTGAAACATAACCTACAATAAAATCATCATTATTATCAATGACATGTCCCCTTCTGTGAGGAGTTTTTTCGATTCCTCTCTCCCAGAAGTCGGGTGACTGAGGGTTAAAAAAGATGGAGCTGGACACCTCCGTTCTGATCTTATGCTGGTTGTCGTTGCCGTGCAGAAGATAAGCTCTATCACGTTCTAGACGTATTTAGCAGATTGAGGCGGCGAACTTCTGCAGCTTGTCAGCGTGGATCTTGGCGGTGACTGTTATACCAGAACTCATGAACTCGTAGTAGGGCGTCCCCTTCCATCCCACCAACAGCAGAGCAACACGTTGTCCAGCTCAGCTATGTATACTAGGGGAGCTATTCCATGCGGAAGCCAGTGCTAGTGTGTATGGTTATCGACGAGGACCCTGCTTTCATCTTCATTTACGATGTCCTTGAGAAAGCCCTTCCTGTGCGCACGGAGGAGAAGTTATTCACAGACGCTAACTCGGTCGCCTTGCTCGAGTCAAGCAATTCGTGAGGTACCCATGTCGACATTTTCCGGAAGATGATATGATATAGCTCGTGGAGGCGTTCGATGACCGTTCCATGTAAACATCCAAAAATCCTCTCCAGCTAGCTGCTGGTGACAGGGCACCGAGCAGAGCGCTAATGTCTCCAAGTAATGGGCCTTCAGGACATGGTCGGTCTTCCATCGAGATGTCGCCCTCCTCAAAACGCTGATACTATCGAACCATGTCCTCGCCAAATCCAGCCCGGATGTTAAAAGCGGCAGTTTTTGCGCAATGGCATTGTAGGAATTTGTAATGCATGATCGGTTGAAGAATGGTCTGGCTGCGTCTACGGGCGCTTACAACCCGCACGCGTAGCGTCAGGCCGTTTTGCCTTTTTGAACGCAGAAAGAAACAGTCAGACGTAATTCATAGGTTGCTCTAACTTATTCTAACACCCTATTAGTCATCTTAAGCCAAAGCTAACCTGTCCTTCCTGGCAAAAGACTGGGAACAGCGGCTTTCTATACACTCTCTTACCGGGGCCTGACGCGCGCGGGTGGTACATTCCTCAAAAAGATAGACGGATTGCGCGACTGCACCATCGCGGCGGGGCCTGAACGAGAGATGCGGAGAGAGCATGCTTCAAGTGAGAGGCTCGAGTAGGTCCNGATATACAGTCTGTTAGCCCAAAACGTGCACCAGTGTGGACTTTGTCCGCAATTGCGACCGCAATGGCATCGGCCGTAGGGAATAGTATCGAAACACCATAATGGAAGGAATCACATCACCTACATATCAAAAACAGATCAAAACTCACAAAAGAAAGTGTAAAGATGGAACGAAAAAGCCGATCAGCCGACCGAAACCACTGCGGTCGCAATTCCGGACAAAGCCCACACTGGTGCATGTTCTGGGCTAACAGACTGTATATCCTTTCTTATTGGACTTTATCCTCTCTGCTAGCCAATATAAGTACAGTCCTTCTCAAAAAGATAGACGGATTGCGCGTTTGCACCATCGCGGCGGGGCCTGAACGAGAGATGCGGAGAGAGCATGCTTCAAGTGAGAGGCTCGAGTAGGTCCCACCGCGATGGTGCAGTCGCAACACTAGAAAACCGCACGCGCAACCCGTCTATCTTTTTGAGAAGGACTTTAGTGTCCGATAATTGTCTGGCTAATCGACGGCATCACTACTATTATACAATCACTGATGGCCACGAGCTTTGTACCCGTCTTACTGGTTGCGGGTTTCCCGACTTATCGGTTGCGGGAGTGTACTGCTGTAGTCGCAGTGCGGTGGTTCAGTTTTATTGCGAGCTTGTATTCACAAGCTATGACAATTATAAACGGACCTAGATAACAGTCGTACCGTGCTTTTATGCAGCACGGTATCATATCACAACAACCCAGACGCGCTGCATGCGCATCTGTGTAAACAATAAGAAAGATAGAATGGTAATTGATATGATCTAACGGCAACATAAAAAGGAATATTTGAGCTACAGAGTAATATGCGTTATGCGGAGCATAACACTCCGGCGCGGCCCACAACAGCAAATGTCGAGGAAAATTATGAAGATGACTAGAGAATGGGATTTGCTGTGACCGAGAACACATGATGATGGTACATATGAGAAAACTGTGGATCATAGTGGTGTCGCCGTAGTGTTGCCCATTTTAGTCGTACGGGTTGATGTTGTTGCTGTGATGTGGAAGNATATGTAATCCATCCAGGTGTTCGTTTCTTGGTGTAAATGCGGTGCATTGACGGGACATATCGCGAATTGCTGATGCTACAGACAATGGATTATTATCATTGGGAAATCAATAGGATGAAGATATATCCGCGGATGAGTCTCTATTGGATAGAGCATCCAGACTCAGACATTCGCTTGGGAGTCTCGCCTGACAAAAAGCTTTCTTATCACTTTCGGGACAAAATCAGGAGCTCCATCGGGAGACATCATTTTGGTCTTGTTGCGGGATTAACCGGAGAATGGTGCGGGTTTGTTAATGCCACGTGGTAACCCTTATCAAATGAGAGGTATATAAGGGCCTCGCTTTGCAGGTAGGCTTCAGTCTACTCTCGCTTCGGCGGGGAGGAGTCCTACGGGACTCATCTGGCCTACTAAGGCCCTGTTAAGACCGTGGCCCAGTGTGAAGACCAAGCGAGATGCGTGGGAGGCGGTCGCGCTCGGCCGTGACGCGGATGCGAAATCCGCTAGTAGCGGCCCACGGACCGCACACGGGTTACGGTCACCGTGAATTTTTGTTTTCTTCCGTTTTTCGGTTTCGGGACAAAATCGTGTCTCCCACGTCATGACGCTGGTATCATTTTCGGGACAAAATCCGGTCTCCCGCCGGAGCTTGCGGGACAAAATCGGGATATTGCGGGACAAAAACTCAAAGTTTTTGATGACTCCCGCTCACCCTCGAGCGAGAGTCATCATTTTGTAGCGCGGGACTCCCGAGCGAATGTCTGAGGACCACTCATTGCCAGATACACCCATTAGAGTGCGTTTACCCAACTGGATAAAATACATAGGTTAGGTTTTCTAGATTCTCAATGGAGATTTGAACATTCTCTTAGGACTCTTAAAAATAATCCCGAGGCAGGACGATGCCTTTAAAAGAACGGAAGTGCACCCCATTAGAAATGAGCTTTCCTCAAAGCTACATTTAGGAACACTTACATATTCCACGTAGCTTTCGACCATTGCGGCTACGGAAATTGCTACGGGAATATACTTAGGTTCATTGAACTCTAAATGGTCGTAGATAAGGGATGCGACCGCGGCGCGGGCACTCTGGTTGTCTGCTTCACCGAGGCACCGAGCCTGCCGGGTAGAGATACGGAGGAAAACCGCGCCGCGGTCCCGGCCCTTGTCTGCGACCGTTTGGAGTTAACGTATTTTGTGACGTACAGCCGAGCTTAAATTAAAATATCCACTGCAACCGAATGCCAGCTCAGCAATTCAGTCCTATTTTCAACTGATGGCTGCACACCAGCCATGCTCCAGTATGGCTGCGTGCAATTGCAGACAGCGCGCCGACCGTAATCACACCTAAACTTAAATATTTTCGGGGTTACAAACAGTGGTGGATAGGTTTCCGGTAGTTTCTTGTTCGAACATCAGATCTAGGTGTGGATTACGGTAGGCGCGCAGACTGCAATTGCACGCAGCCACATTGGAGCATGGCTGGTTTGCAGCCCTCCTTTCAATGCGCATGCAAGCTACTTTAACGTATGAAAGAACAAACGACACAATAGCAAGAGAATTGAGGGAAGGCAGTTTTTACCTCGCTGCAATCAACATGCATTAAGCTCACGCATAATAGCCTGCGGTTTTTTCCAGCTCATATTTTACACATGGAAATTGGCGCTTTTTCGACACTTCTCCTAGAGTGCTCCAATATTCGGCGAATGATTAGCCCTGTTGGAGATCACAGTCATCTTTCATCTTTCATTGCACTATGCTTCACCACCGCGAGAATGTATAAATTACAAAGCGCTGGTTTCCGGCGAAGGAGCAGGCTATGAACTGCGAAGCCGGTTCTATGCAGTGCCTCGCGCTTAGTAAATATGCCATGTAGTAACTAACAGGAAGAGGATTTCGATGACTCCGTCATTGTTCTTATATAAGAAGGTGGAAGTCTGTCTATACTAAATCTTGCAAGGGCCTTCACATCTCCCACTTCAAAAAATGCTGGATACTTCGAGAAAATTGGCTATGGGGTTGAGCCCGCGCTCTGCATTCAAACTATGGTCAAGAATCCCAAATAGTTGTCCAATTTTCACAAAAGAGGACCAGACCTACTCAATACATTTACATGTACCAGCCTTATCGTCCGGCTAACGCCGGACTCTCAGGCTTCTTTTCGTGCTGGCTTCGCTCGCGTTGCCTTCATGTGCCATCTCCCTCACACCACGCCGGCGACTCCTCATTTATCGAAACTCTCGCTTTTTGCACTTTAGAGCTTTCTGGCTCCAAGCAGCCCTTTCCACAACTATGCAAGAGGCGAGCGATATCTTTCCTTGTGTAGGACCGTTGGGCCCGTCTCCAGACGTTTCCACACTTCCAGGCGCCACCGCTCCTCACTCCGCCGTTGGACACGTTTCCAGGCTTTCCCCGTTGTTGGACGCCGGCACACCCTTATCAGACCTTTGGGCCCGACTCGAGGCGTTTTTCCAATTTTGGACGCCGGCGCACGCTTATCACACCGTTGGACCCGATTCCAGGCGTTTTCCACTTTTGGACGCCGGCGCACCCTTATCACGCCGTTGGTCCCAACTCCAGGCATTTCCCCGCTTTTAAACGCCGGCATATCCTTAACACACCGTTGGACCCGACTCGAGGCGTTTTCCCAATTTTGGACGCCGGCGCACTTTTATCACACCGTTGGACCCGACTCCAGGCATTTTCCCACTTTTGGACACCGTCGCACCGTTGCCGCAAAAGTGGACCCTCCGCATAGCAATATCACCCCTCTGGGCGCCGGCCCAACCCTACATCGTCACCCTCATCCGTGTCCTTCTTCGCCTTCCTGGCTCGTCCTCTTCGACATAAAGAGATCCTACCCATCTCTTCCCTTTTATACTGGCTGGGCTTATCTCATCCATTCCTGCTGTGGTGAACACAACGGTCGGCCATTGAGAGAACTTAACATGTATGAACATAACGAAAGTGGCCCAAAATACCTGTAAATCAAGGTAAAAAGTAAAATTTATCATTATTTTCGTACATAACTCGACGCGCTGAACACGATGGTGTCGTAAGTTTCTGGCGAGGGGGCCTGGTTCTCGTGCACAGACACACACACATGAAGTGCCAATTAATAAGAAGTAAGATAGGCTTTTACCATGGGTCCGCATTCATGTGCGCACCCGGTAATGTTGCAACCCACCCGCACTAGTGAAGAAGACGACTTTATAAGGCAAAATGGATATACATGTGTTTAGAGAGACTGTTCTCAGAAAGTGATGCTGTGTGTTGGTGGCAAAGATAGCTAGGCTTTGGTCGTGAAACTCGTCCACTCCGGGTGAGCGAGAAGTCGGATGGCAAGCACTAGGCGACAAAGGTGAGCGTGTCTTGGACGGGCCTTTTTCAACTTTTTCAGGCTTGTCATGTACTTCGAAGATACTGATTAGAATAAATGTTCAGTAAGGGTGCCATGAAGGCGAAAGAAATAGCGCCTATCCATAGTTTTACACTCTAACTATATTATTTGTGCTTTTTAAAAAAAGACAGGCGAATAACTTCATGGGCGGAGGATTATCCCCCATATCGTCTCGCACCTCCCCAATCATTGATTTGAATGATACAATCCATTTAACAAAAAGCATCTTTAGTAACACCTTGCAAAGTGCAGAGATGAGAGAGTTTTGTCGTGCTCGTCCGCCCACCTTTGTCGCCTAGTGCTATGAACCCCGAGAAGTCCAGTGGCGGGATTCATGAACCTTTCCGGGAAGCCTCTACGTTTCCTGGTCACCCAGATGAAACGAGTTTTTCTACCAAAATGTAATATATTTTGCTATCTTCACTAGTAATTGTAGTCGATGAATAAGACGAGTTGCTCTGACCAGCTAGACCCATTTTTGCCAGGAGAACTCGCCAACTTCAAAACCGGGAGTAGATCACTACCTTCCCATCTGCTCATGAATCCTCCTACAGAATCTTCCCGGAAACGTCCAAGAGTAGTAACGATGGACCAGCATCTTGCATACCGTGATGCATAGGGTCTTCAGAAGAGCACATGACAAACATTAGAAGTTAAACTAATCATACCATAGTGAGGCTACAACAAATAAAACAACAGCCAGCAAAAAAAAATGTGGTCACTTCTCCTCTTAGAAGTAACTATCCTGTACACCTACGCAAAGCAGCTATAGTCTGGTAGCATACACAGGGCCCATGGTCTGACATTGTCCGCAATTACGTCCGCTTGGTTTCTAAGCCTACTTCATTATGTTTTGATGTGAATTTGGTGTCATTCCTTCTATTTTGGCGTGCTGCATCCATCTTCTTCAAAAGGAATTCTGTGCGTTCTCCCATCGCTGGAAACAAGTGTGGTCGTAGTTGCGGACTATGTCAGATCATGGGCCCTGTGTGCGCTACCAGACCATACGTATGTAGTCGATCACCAGAAATTTTCAAAATCTCGTCCAAGAGAAATTGTTCCGGCTCATACTGCAATTTTTTTTAAAAACGAATATTCATCGAAATAAATATTCCTTGATATTTTAATACCTTCTTCTAAGAAAGGCAAGCAATGCAAATTATCCCATCAGACTACTAGTTCATAAACGAAGCAGGACTACGGTGCATAGGAGAAAAACGAGCAAATCACCATTTCGCAGATATACTTCGATGTTTGTTGTTTGGTTTTGATCTGTCTGGGCATTAATAGACAATTATGAGATTAGAAAAATTGTTGAATAAGCAAATAGTTGAATAAATGAACAAGTATGTATTATCTACATGTTATTGTTTTTAACCTCCCTATCGATTCCGACAGAGAGTATATTTTTTATTGCTATTGAAAGGCACAGGATGTTAACTTCTCTGGATTACGACAAAACTCAAGAGAGACAGACAATAAGAGAGAAACGAGGAAATCGCCATTTCGCAGATGTACTTCGATGCTTGTTGTTTGGTTTTGATCTGTCTGTACATCAATAGACAATTATGAGGTTAGAAAAATTGTTGAATAAGCAAATAATTGAATAAATGAACAAGTACAATGTATTATTCACATGTCATTGCTTTCAATTTCTCTACCGATTCGGTTTTTTGTAAACTAGAGAGTATATTTTAATGTTATTGAGAGGCACAGGATGCCAACATCTCTGGATCACGACGAAATTCGGGTAATAGTTTGAGGCAATCCATCCAGTTATTGTCTGTCCCCTCGCTTCAATTCTCTGTGTGTATGGCAGAGCACCTTTGAGTGCGTCTAATAAATAAGCAAAAGTGAATGAATAAATGAATCGATGAAAACGACAAAAAACGAGAAACAAGAGAAGGTGCAGTTTTTCGCCAAATGACGCTGTTCCTATTCGATTAAATTCCTGTAATGGTCAAAAATCAGCGATTCCCGGGAAAACAGACTCAGTAAATTGCGGGCTTCAGAAGTGCGCAGAGAATAGCCGTTTTCTGCTCGAACACATGAAGAAATGTCAGAAACTGCATGGTGATTGAGGCGATTGCTCAACTTTGCAGCTGCAAACGGCTGCATGTGCATATGAATGTAGCTGCATACACAGAAGTATAACTCAATTCCAGAAAAAAGGGGAGAGAGGAGGAAATTGAGGTGAGTTGATGAATCAAATCAGTGTCTGTTCACTAAGCAAATTTACTTATTAAGAGTTTCTGTTTTTACGCCTCAGTACAGGCGAGTCGAAAAAGGTAAAAAAAAAACAGTAAATCAGAGATGTTGATGGTACTACCGTTAAAAATTTAAGCAGCTCAGCCAGATTAGGTAACAAGAGCGGTAATGTTCTAGGAACAGACGAATTATCCACAACAGGAGCAGACCAAGCACCAAGTGGCGTGGTCGACAGCGAAGAGGGTTCCAAGTGAACTTCTACGAAACTAAACAACATTTCTAGCCACTAGAGTATTAGATACATACATTAGGTATTAGAATATTCGACTTCGAATAAGTCGACGAACTGAAATGTTCAGGAAATGTAGAGCCCTATATGTACCTTTGAGTAAACGAAAATAAAGGATGTGAACCTATGTGTCTGTGGCATTTTCGATTTTCTGGATGGACCTTTAAATCGTCATTACTTAAATTTATTCGATTTTTATTCGGCTAACACTCTTCGCAGTGCCATCAACTTCCGGGATAATGAATACGGGCAGAGGGCAGGCGTGTGTTGCAAAAAAAAAATGTCGATTCACACCTCAGAGCAATTGCTTCCCACAATAATTCATCTGGTGCTGAGAGCATGTGATTCATGAATAATTACCGTGCGAAGCGAAACGAGCTACAAACTACAACGTAGCCACCGACACAGAGATCAGAATACACTGGGGACGCATGCATCATTGAGATTACCCAGGCTAAACGTGACAACGTCTCATAAAATTACCCATCATTAAAACGAGGGTGACCCGTCCTGGGTAATCCGAATGAAGCATCTAGGACTTCGGTTAACAATGACCTCAATAGCGAAGGCAAAACTGAAGGTGTCCTTCAAAACGTCGACGATATGCCGACGATCATAGAACGGAGCGAAAAGACGATAACAGATAACATAAACAGCTGCCAAGGAAGTCCTATCAGTTTCACTGATACAGCAATTTTACCACAGTGGACATCACCCCTATATATAGCATCTTGTCACTGTTGTTTTTTTTTGGATAATTTTTAATAAAACACTTCATTAGGCTCACAGAATCAACGGACAAGCAAACACTATGGCAACAAACAAGTGAATAAACAAGCAGACCAGCCAAATAACTAACGAATGGACTGTGAAAGAATGCGGAAATCAGGTGCGGAAGCTCATATGCCAGGTGTTGAGAATGTCTAAACAATACCTGCAGGTAAAATTGTCAAGAGGTTTTGTGCTTTTTCAAAGATTTCTGATATTAAAATGAGCGTATTCTGTTCAACAAATGACTTGTGCATGATTTGCAACATTTATTTTTTCATCTATTTACTTATTTATTTATTTATTTACTTGTTTACTTATGGTATGTACGCTAAGATGCTCATGAATAGTTAAACAGTTCAACTATCCAACAATCCAAAAATCATCAAGTAAAAAGCTATTTCAGTTGCTATCAGTGGCGGACGCAGGAAGGTGGTGGGGGCGCCCCTCCCCCTAGAATGGGTCGCCAAAATTTTGAAATTACTTTACAATACAAGTAAAAATCTTGTATTAGTTCATTTTCATTTGTTTATTTTTATCATTATTTTTAAATATTAATTATTTATTATTTGTTATTAAAATTAATATTTTTATTAATTTTATTTTCCGTCTGGGTCCCCAAAACGGCGGAGACCCCAATTTTTTCCCATGCCCCCCTTCCGCCCACTTTCTGCGTCCGCCACTGGTTGCTACATACAATTTTATGGCAATGTATCAGCCATCATCTATGCGCAATTTTTCCTTCCGAAAATATGAAAATATGAACTCACATATCTTACTTTTTCCCCCTAATGTGTGTAACACAGTGGTATCGTCTCCAAGCTATTCTGGATTCACCAACGCTACACTTTAAATAACGCAACTACCAAAGAAATGTCACATGCATAAATTAAGAAGAAATGTAGAAAGTGCCACCGTGAAAAAGAAGTAAAAACACTATTAACATTAAATAGAACATTTAAGGAAATAATTCCCAGCATTTAGCTATAATTGAGGTGTGTAACGATAAGAGTATGTTTTGCGCAGAAAAAACTAGTAGATAGCAGTTGAAGTAACATTTTCATGAGAAGTAACATAGTTAAGAACGTTTCTGACCCTCCAATCGTCATCATATTATGTCGTCGAATCTGAACAGCCGCATGTCTGGGTGCTGATGACGTGAAAGTCGAGCAGACAACAAGTAGAGGTGACAAATAATCGCTTTTGAACTAATTCTCACCTTCGTAAAGTCATTGATTACCCAATAAGTGAGCATTAAGCACCTGCTAAGTATGCACTGAACAGTGGGGGTGGTAAGTGAGAGGTGGATGAGGGGGAGGAGGTTCAGAGAATGAAGTGTGGCCGAGATAGAATAAGGTTATTCAAGAGTTGAATTAATATTCGAATAAATAACAACAAGCTAATAAAAAATACACCACTGCACATTAGTAGAACCAGAAGATCAGAAATGAAATAATGCAAAAAGTCTCACTCTATTTACAAAGTATGGTTAGAGGCTCTTTTTTTTTTGAAACTCCCCCTTAGATCGCTACTGGTATAGTGCGTTCCACCCGGGACAATAATCCTGCAGAAATTACAGAACAAAAACGAAATTGTTTGACTGCGACCCGAAGAAATTACTGTTGTTCAAAAGCAATAGTGCAAAACCGACACGACGCGTCGTAATGACAATTCCAAAATGTCCTGTGTTTAGCGCAAGGATGTCCGAGTTGCGGATTCATGCACAAATATTAAGCTATTGTCGCGCAAACTACCTGACAATTATCGATATGCAGATAAATCCATGCGTTAATTTGTATTTACCAGTAGAGGAGATAAGTGGGAACATGACCTACTCCGACAGCTTTTATCCCCTCTGTTATCCAACATAATTTGTCCGTCCGTATATACGTTTCCTGGCGAAAGTGCGGTGTCAGCGAAACACGATAATGAGGATGGAGCTCATAATGATTTGTTAGCAAGCGGAAATTAAGCGGATAAGGAAATCCTGCGCTGAAACGAGTGGATACACATATCCTCAGGCAAGTTGCTATTGAATAACGGAATATCCAAACCACACCAGCACGTATGTCAGAGCACATTTATCCGACTGGGTAAATGTGTCTATATTCTGAATTAGATCGGATATACTGGCCAGGAACAGCATCAAATACATTTCGCCGTAGGAGGTAGAACACATAGGTCATGTGTCCATTCATACCTATCACTACCCAATCTGATACTCATCATAGTGTATCCGTCCACATGTTCGTTCCATGGCGCAAATGTGAGGCATTTGGCGAGAGATGATATGGGCAGATGATGGAGAAAACCACGGACCCTTATCAATCGGATAAAGATACCCAGCTAGAAAATGTGTGGATGAACATACTAACAGATAAAAAAAATAAAATAATATAAAAAGGAATAGAATGAGTTAAACCAAAAAAATAGCGCTATTTCCAAATCACGCCAATACATTGCACCTAGGAGCGAATAAGAATCGAATAACTCAACTAATCTGAATATTATTCCAGAGCCCGATCCAAGAAATTAGAATGTTAAGAAGAGAAACGCTCCCTTCCTGGCATTCCTGAAGATTTGTACTTTTCCCGGAAATACAAAATTTTAACTCATTTCATAACCTTATCGAACCTTCAAATTCGAATTTATCTAGTGTCCCATTCGGTCCTCAGTATACAATACTTGCGCTTTATATAACCATCAGATGGCCTTCGCCTGACCTTCTAAAACATGCTGGATATTAGCCCAGCACCAATATTTGGTTTAGCCTACTGTTACAGAATTTCTTCCTGGGCGTTTTACGGGACTTTTCAGAAATATGAGGTGCATTCCCAGGGAAATTCCCCGAGTTCTGGCTTTAAAGCACGTTACCTGACTTATGTACCCCATCGTTAGCCTAATTCAGACTATCGCTGGTTTCTCACCAAGGGCATAGGCATAAAATTATGTTCCTCTTTAGGAGAAAGGAGCATTTACAAATGTAATGACCATGAGAATGTAAAGAGAATAACAAGGAAGCACTGATGGCTGCGTAGCGAAACCTCCACAGGTGGGCGGGGTAAGCTGCCCTACCCCGCAGGGGCGTGGCCGGGAGGGGACGACTGGCGGCATCGTTTGGTGGCCGAGTCGCTGGACTGACAGGAATTCCGGGATGAATGCAATATTAATTAGCCGACGACATGTTCAAAAAGCGACTGACTGGCAGTTCTCGACGAGACATCGATTACGAGCTAAGAACTACATTAATCCCCTGTGTGCACTATGGCCGGATCGATTGAGAGCCAAGCGGACACCTCGCAGCACCTCCGTACTTCTCATCAGCAGCTACGTTTCTGCATTCACGAAGGTCGTGCAGCAGCTGCTCAACAGCGCTGCCTCTGTGAGTAGTTTGCTGCTCAACTGATGCGGAACAAAGTAATGGCAGGCATGAATAAAAAGTTGGTGTGTGCAATCACAGAAGTATGCGGTGCGTCAATGCACTTTTCAATAAGTTTTCAATGAAAGGATGCACTATATTTTGAAGAGGTGAGGTAGGTGACAGTTACTCGCGGACCCGGCATAACACCGAAGTACTAAACGTGTTTGATGATCCTTTCCTAGCGCAGCTCTCACGGGACGTTAGCCAGTGAAATCGAATCGCAACAGGCATGTATTCAAGGGCGAATCGCTCTCATCTCTCAGTATACCTGCTTACGGAACTGCATGTTTTTCAGTCGCATTTACCTAGTGAATTTTACCTACATATTTGAGTTTGGGCGAAAGTGCGCGATTCCACGATTTTTTTTTACTTGGTTGCTTGGTCCTGTCTTGTGAATAATCCAGTTATGATCATAGTAGAGACGAATCCAGTGCCTGGATGCATCATTGAGATTATCCAGGGTAAACCAGTTGACGCCGCTGTCAACGATGGGTAAATTCAAAAGGTGGTTAGCACATTAACCCTGGGTAATCTCAACGAAGCATCCAGACCAAGTGAAACAGATGAGCCTTTCACAGTCAATTTCACAGCGAATATTCTGTGGTCAAATTCTGAACAAAAACGTAGGCCTCCTAACCCTTCCCTCCTTGGCTGACTCTGCCACAAAGTTTCGCTGTAGGGCATTTTTTATAAGATTGTACAGCTTCTACAGCAACTAGGCCTCCGCGCACAGAAACCACAAATTAATGGCCTTCTCAAATGAAAATCGAGGTCTCAGAAAAACCAATTTGTGAACACCCTAGACCTTGGGAATGCTAGTACCCAGGAAGGGACAGTCACTCCGCTAGAAAGTCACCTAGAAGGAGCATCTATTTGCTAAATCTGATGGAGAAATTCAGTGATCAAAAATGAACGCACGTAACGACAAAGGGCACATTTTGGATAAAGGAACCCACGGAAATCCTCACTTTCGAGGTGAGTCGTTCTCCGTATGGCCGGCTGCGAGACAATCACAATGGTAACTTGAACACAGAAAAAAGGAGATACTGCCGTGGACACAGAGCCGAGCGTGGCCATTTTGGTGTCCGCCACGCCAGTTAACGCTATTGATTTGGCATGCTACGAGTGGTCTGGCCTAACGCATGATGTTGTATAAGGAATATTGTACAGTGTAGAGTATGTAATGCGCACCATCCACAAGAATTCGTGACGATACGCGCGTATACCCTCAGCGGAAAACTCGTCCGTGCTGTGGACGCATGGGAAACAGGGCCTTCATTTCTGGTCTTCCGGCGTGTTTCACGCTGTTTCATCACTGCCTATGAGTTCATCGTCCCTGAAAATCTTGAAATTCAGCGAAATCTCCAACACAAAAATTTCCGTTGGTGCTGCCTTTAAACGCGCCGTCCCACCTCGGAATCGTTTTTGTGATTTATACATGAGCAAAATTTCCGGCTACTTATGATCACAATGTTTGTACATGATACACGCGCAATGCTGCCAAAAACCCCGTTTTCAAGTCCCAACTTTAGGGGAGCTTGTGGGCGCAGCCAAGGCAGAACCTCGGGATTTCAGCACCATGCACGCTCCTGCTGGTGACCCGTGCCGCTTACCTTTCATGCGTTGAGGAAGTTAATGATGAAGAACTCTTAAGAGGAGTACGACTTTGGAGGAGCGCTCCCAGGAATACATTATTCAGAAACCGCGCCCTCCTCCCAACGCCCTCCCCCAGCTCCGCCCACAAGCTCCACAAGAAATGGGACTCGAGAACGGATTTTTTCCACAGTTTGCACGGAGTCGGGTATACCACTGGGATCAGCAGCTTCTGGGAAATTCTTTCCGTGGTAAACTTCCACAAGAGTTTCCGAGGCGGGACAGTGCCTCGAAGCAGCCTCTTTTTTATCGAAGCGGTCTATGGTGAAACATAAGATGTAGTATACAAGTACTGGTGCCGTAATAATTAGTTATGTGAGTGTTTAAAATGTTTATGTATTATTTCAATTCCTTATTTTCTCAGTCCATCAATCAGAAACGTGGCTGAAATTTCCAGACGGATAAAAAAATATGAGCTCATCTTTCAGCAGCTAGTCTCCATTATCTTCCTTTTGCCTCAGAGTCGCCTCGAAGGAGATGGATGGAATAGACAGCTGATTGAAGGACTTCTTTCATCGCAGTAGAATAAACAGAGAGTAGCGAACAGAGGCCATAGGGGATGCTGCACTTTTGGTTCTGATAAATTCGTGGAGGCAAAAGGAAGGAGAAATTTGTCAAAAAGAAGAATGAATTCTAATTCTTCTATTCATTTCCTTTGCCGCTCCAGTGTTTACCTTTACTGGTTATTGCTCATTTTTTTTACTACTCAAACATGTGAAGCACTTTCCTTACCCCCACTGCCTGCTTCTACTACCGCTTCCATTTTTGCCAACGCCACGTTTCTTTCCCCATCACCATACACGGTTTTGCCCCTAGGGAATGTCCAACTTTTCGGGTCAAAATGTTGTTTTCATAAAGTTTGAGAAGAACCCGTGACATTAGTGAATCGCTGCGACTACTCAGCGGACTATGCGAGACTAAAAAAGGCACCTTCTTCACAGTATAGATTTTTTGATCTTATAGTACTAATACTAATAGTATTGGATGTATTACAGGAGCATTATCCGTTCAACTTCTCCAAGCTTCGTTCAGCAGGATTCGGTCTTCTCCGAGCCTCTAATCATTGCTGCGTCGCTGTTTTCTCACTTGCTGGTTTTTCACGGAAAGCAATTTTCCCGGGACTGATAACTAGGATAGTTTTCTTTGGGAAGCAAAAGGAATAGATCACGTTCCCTCCCGCTCCTGGATTTAATAATACGACCAGTCGAATGTACCTAGTGCTTAAAGCAGTACATAGCTGTGATGCTTTTGTTCTTGGAGAATTGGTTCTTTTCCTAGAGACAAGCTAAAGACTTAAAAGTGCTGATTTCAATCACTGTCCCCGTGTGGGAAGCCCGTAGGTCGATTCTCGACATGGCACGAGAAGACCAACAAGTTTGGCCTGACAAGGAGCAGTACCAACCCATGTGGTAGGCAGGACATCAATCCACGTAACCACCGCCCAGCGTTATATGCGGCTTTACTGCCGCAACTCGGCTGTTAATTAAGGAGATTAGCGCGCATCCTGGCAGCGACCACCCCCTCGGCTCGCGTAAACATGGCGTGTGTTAAACAATAGAAACAGGGAAGTGCATAGATGAAAGATGAGATGAGCCACGCAAATGGGGACGTCCACATTCTTGTGAGAAGGAGTTCTCGCATTGATAGGAAAAGAGGAAGCGGAGGAAGGAAGCTTGTTCCGGCTGGCGAGACGAACAGAGTTTCATAGACGCGGTTGCACCATTCGTCATTCGTGTCAGCTTCAAAAGGAAGCACGCCAAAAATTGGTTCTGTGGAACGTGGAAATTATTGCTGAACATTTTCCTACATACCGCGAGTTTTTCATCATTTCCATACTCATCCAAATGGGAGTAACAAGGCTGAATATTCATCGCCTTCAATTTCCACTTGTTCTTTTTTGTTCTTTCTAAATCCTTGCGGTGAGCGAGAGATGAGAGCAACTGCATTCTGCTCGTCCAACATGACCAAATTTGGTTCTTATGAGTCACTCTGCCACTAAATAACTACAAAAACGAACTGAAAATAGCAATAACCACTCTCCTGAGGTACATATGCTGTCTGGTTGTTTATATCCAATCGGTACGGACGGAGCTTGGAAATCCTCAGTTGTTTCAATTACTGTAGAGTCCTTTTCAACTCCACGGCCTGGATGCATCACTGAGATTACCTAAGGTAAACGCCTAGACGTGGGAAAGTTTGTGTGATGTTAGCAACGAGTAAATTTGTACGGTGTTAACAGGTTTCTCCTGGGTAACCTCAATGATGCATGCGTCCCCGTATTTCTTTATTTCATGAAAGAAAAATCTCAAACCAGTTGAAATTAATCTTCTTCAAGCTAGATCAAAAGTACTCTGGAGTAAGTTGCTCATGGAAGGGAACAAGTAAGAAACCAAAAATGTGGCTATAGCGAATGATGGATGATGTGAGATGAATTGGACCATCAACAACAGATCTGGCAGAGAAGTTGGCGTTCGCCAGAAACAATGAGTTGCTCTGGCGGACCTCGAGAGCGTTACACCGAACCGATGCACAACATTAGGAGAGCAGTTGTCCATCCATGTCGCCTCGTGGTCAGCTGTGACCCTTTGGCAGGGAGCCACTGCCGCTAATAGATTTTCGCGTATTCTGATATTTCACCTTCTTGCGAGAAAACAAGCCCCGACGTGAATTTTTTCTAGGATGCTGGCACACCATGGGAGAGAGTGCATCTTTTGGGATATGTGGGCGTTTACCATTCCTGGATTTCTGTGGACTAGCGTATAACCATAATTTGAAAGAAGTACTGGAGAACCACCATGCCGTCTCACGACCGAAAATTACCTCAAAAGAAGAAATATACCCCACACGTATCATTAATTTTCTCTGTCTTCTCCCTTTCCTCACTATTGTGGGAAAGGCATATTAGAATACGCAAAAGAGTACTGCCCGTAATGGAGTTCGAAACTTATGGGCATAGACGTAGAGAGTTTTAAATTCTCAAGTTTCCTTATTTTCATGACCATTCTCGAGACAACTTGCCTTCATTGCATAATTTAAAGGTCGAAGTTGACTTCATGGCCGTTGCAAGCCCTGAAATGAAATCTTATGCAATTCTCAGCTACTAACTGGATTTGAATCCTTGCCTACCACGTGCTCCTAACGATTTTCAGGATTATATGTATTTAAGTTATTGTGCTCCGCTTGAAATTCATTTTGTGAATTTTTGTATTCAGAAAATCTTGAAGATACTTTGATTGCTTCCATTTTTGAATTTTTTCCTCCAAACGTCATCCAATTAAACGGTCTACGAAGTTCTCACTGTGTGCAGATGACAAGTGCTACCATTTTGTTCTGTACCTGTGACTGAAAAATGGGACTAAAATATTAACACAACGCTCCTTCTAGTCTCATAAGTCAGGTGTCGAAGCCCTAATTCAAGAAAACATCATGGAAAACGACTCATGACGATAATCCAGTCGCCAACCACGGAGTGTCCGCATAATTGATGTAGATGTGTGAAGTGTGATGGATTTCGTCGCTCGACTCTCGATGTTCCTTGCAATTATAATTTGTCAATTCCATGGTGGCATGTGGCATGCCGATGCACCGTCCTCTATAATGTGTGCTGTCCTGTTGCCGATCCATACTTACCTGATTGGCTGCTGGAACGCCGCCAGCGGGACGCCACGCATGATGGCAGGCGGCGCGCCGCCACGCCATCGCGGAACTAACAAACTATACGCCATGACCATCACTGACTGCAAGGTGTGAAGAAACTATCCTTTCTTTTTCCCTTCTCCTCCACAGTTTGAGTAAATGTCGCGTGATTGATTGATGCACATGTCGGATGGACTCACAAAATTTGAAGCAAAAAATCTCTTTATTCCGGACCTTTTCCAACCTCTCCTTTTTTTGGGACAGATCTTTCAGCAACTCACGAACTTTATTAGGCTATCATGTAGAGGATTAAATGTGGACAGAAGAGTCACGAGGAGTTCAGCATGCTAGGGAAAATCCGCTGTGTAGTGGTGAGGTCCTCAGGGAAACGAAATGATGTTAAATGGCATACAAAAAAACCGTGACGAGGCGTCCTAGCATAGAATATTGCAGAATAAACAAAAGTTTCTTATGAATCCTCTTTGAGGACGAATAGGACGCTATCGGGTGTGTACAAATATGGAATGCCGATTTTTCAGGACAAAAATATGTTTAAGCTTTAAGAGGAAGTGAAAAAAGACCTCCATATGAGGTACGCTCCATCGAAACGAATGCGAAAGTTGTGATGTTGTCAGTTTCACAGTTGTCGATACCAGTGGCGGATACAGCGGGGAGGAGCGGAGGCGGGGCCGCCCCCCTCCCCCGAGAATGGGTCGCCAAATTTTCGAAATTATTTTACAATACGTATAAAATATCGTAGAGGCATTGAATGCGTATGTGCCCTATACAGTGACTTGCGGGGGGCATCCGATGGTCCAAGGCAGTGCTTCATCCTCCCAGACTCCTCTGGTACCAATTTACCGACCCCGGAGGGATGGATGGCTTAGTTGGCCGTGGGCGCGATCGAACCATCGACCGTGTGCGTGTGCAGCGAGCCTCTTACCACTGCGCCACCCGCGCCCACGGACAAAAATCTTGTATTCGTTTATTTTTATTCTTATTTCTTAAATATTGATTATTTATTATTTATTATTTAAATTAATATTTTTAGTAATTTTATCTTCCGTCTGGGTCCACAAAACGGCGGAGACCCCAATTTTTCCCACGCCCTCCTACCGCCCACTTCCTGCGTCCGCGACTGGTCGGTATATATAGTCTCGAGGCTGTTGGCAATGTAGCAAAAAGTTTAAAGGGCAGTTTATACTAGATGCCTGCGTACGACGCGTGTTTGTCCGCTTATGCTGTGAAGAATAGATCCACTCGCAGCCTTGACGCACCTTAGGCACAGATGATACGCATGCGGACCAGCGGCAGTCGTGCGAAATTTTTAATCATGACAGCATGTCGTGCTCACCGGCCTTCATGGAAAATTCTTTGCAAATGGGTGCGTGCGTCTGACGCGCGACTGACGCTGGTGTATAAAGTGTGAAATGTCTAGGGTAAAATACATGTAAAAATCTAGTATGAAATGCTCTATATGTGCATTAATGTAATGCGTGGATATCGCTATTCCTTTTCAAAACTCGCAATTCTTTCATACACATCTTTTATATGACTATTCCGAAGCGATCGAGCGACATCGCCAAATCAGAAAGACTTGAAGTACATGCGCATGCTTAGTTCAGAAAAGAGCTTCCAGCTATACTGGAAATTCGAGGAAGTGCAGATCATGGAGTGATTATGAAGTTGTTCTTCATGGAAAGGAGCACCGCTACTTGAAGAATTCTAAGGACGTTTTTGAGTTTCTCGAGTTCACAGTAGAGCTCTTAGGAACAAAGACAGGATGCGCTTCTAGACGCACAGTCGTTCTTTGCTTTTTGTTAAAAACAGACAACAAATAGCAAACATGTATTATACATCGTGACAAACAACAAGCTTATATTGGCTTCAACAAAGAATTCTCTTAGGAAAACAGGGCTTCACGCGAAAAATATTAGACTAGGCACAAGGGGATGATGGAATAATGGAAATCTCGGAAGTCGGATACCCAGAAACTTGGAGGTGCCGAAAATCACAGGAATCGAAGTACGTTCCCGGGAGCATAGAACGCAATTTTATTAGGTTGTGTACAAATAAATTGCGTTTTCCGCACATTAATTTTTGACCCACTGTTTTTTTTGTGTATTTTTCATACAATGTTTACATTATTGTATATCATTTTGAAGCTTGTCTGATGGGCGTTCTTTCTTTGATCTTCATTTGTTTCAAATCTTATTCTTGGCCAACTTCAGGACGAATTACCAAGATGATCACAAGGAGCAAATTCGTATCATTTTGCTTCCTGAGTTCTAACTTGAACAGAAAGCTGTGGTGGCACATGAAAATATTGCGAAAGTGTGGGGACAAGATGCCACTTCAATTCATACTAATCACTTCCGGTTCCACAAATTCCATTAGAGAGGCATGAGCATTCAAGATGGACAGAGTCGAGGTTGGATCCATGAAATTAACGACGACGGCCTGAAATTACTGGTGGAGAGGGATCCACAAAAGGTGCTCATGAGTTAGGGGAGAACTTTAGGTGTCATGGTCGAGCGTCGCCAAGCGCTGGGAAAAACTTGAAAAGGTGAAGAAGATGAATCATTGTGTGCCCTATGAATTCAAAGCTGAACAGAAGCTCAAGCGCACTTCGATCTCATTGGAGCTGCTTTTGCAGCACAAGAATAAGCCTTTCCTTGACCGGTTCGTGACGTCGACACGAAATGGGTTCTTCGCAATAACTGCACACCTTTTTCGCAGTAGTTGAACGAAGATTAGCCCCCGAAACTTTTTCCAAACCCGAAACTGCACTAAAAACGGGGCATCATGAACATTCGGTCTGAAATTAGCCAAGAGTGAGATTTGAAGCAAATGGTAATCAAAAAACGGAAGACCATTAGATATGCTTTAGATTGATACACAACAATATGAACATTGTATGAATAATACATGGAAAACGGAACAGATTAAAAATTGATGCGCAAAAAACGCAATTTATTTGCACACATTCTAATAGTAGAAGAATATGTGAAAAACATTAAATAGATCATGAAGGAAGCACTACGTCCAGTGGGCGTCACTGGCGGTATCCTTTCTACAGCATCGAAAAACACGCGGCGCGACAGTTATTTATTACATATGATGTCAACCAATGAGAAAACTAACTAACTATCAAGAAAATCTCTTAGCTTTTTGTCTTTTTCCTTGAGAGGATTTCTGCTCGAGCGACGCGCTTGCACCGCATGCTTTTCGATGCCGTAGAAGGGCCAGCGCCATCGATATACAGTGTCACTTACATTAGAACACTGAGACAAGGACAGTAGGAAAGCACGAGAAAATACCGATGTTCTGGGCTCTCGAAAATCTCCGACTAGAGACAACTTTTAAGAAGGCTGAGTTTGGAAATCGAAAGTCACAGATATCCCAAAAGTTTGTTCGGGGGAGGTGGACGAGGGGGGGGGAAGCTGGAGTTCGCCTCTGATTTGCGCGTGCATTTACGAAGGTACCCAAGAAGGTTGTGGCATACCCGCTCTTCTACAGTGGATAAATTCTCATGGCAAAAATGGACAAACCAGGCTAGAGGGACTTTTCTCAGTTAGCGATGTTGGGTGATGGTAAAGCTAGCCACATATGTATGTACTTAGAGTCTTTCCACAAAATACTCGCCTCCCGCTACATTGCGCGTCGACTGAGCCACGTCGCAGCACGTATGATAATGCATAGGAGGCGCGGCGCGGCTTTACAGACGAGCGCTGGATACAGGAGGCAAGTATTCGTTGGAACGACTGTACACATGTATGTCACATCCTAGTCGGGAAACTAGTCCCATCTTGAAAAGGGGGAAGCTCAGAACCTTTCCGGGAATGTTCGTGAATACACTGCTATTTCTCCCCCTCGGGAAATGGGCCGGCAAGTACCTCGAAAAATCCTACTCATATGTGTAGTACAATAGAACCATTATTGTGTGGTTACGGTAGGCCAACTGCAACGAATACAAGAACATGTCAATTTTGTCTGTAAAATGACAGTATGTACGTTGTGTAGAAAGTGACTCTCGTGCATTAAAAAATTGACATTAAGAAATTATTGTCAGCGCATTTCCAATCCTTCAAATTGGTAGTATTTTCAGACCCTTGTTTCAATTCTACATCATTATCGTAGTTCTTACTATAAGTTCGCCAATTAAGACTGTCCCATTTTTCCGATTGCTCATTTTGTTTCTATTTATAAAAGATTTACCAAGTTATATACCAACCATTAGAAAGCACTCTTCATTTTCTACAAGGAAATTTTAACTATTTTTCAGGTAACCCAACTATGCTGGATACACGGGCCATGGAAATGGAACTTCCACACCATGAAGAAACACACTATTGACACCAGCTTTATTTTACCTTTCGATGTGTTCAAAAAGCGACTGATTGGGTTAACGTCCTTTACATCTGGACTACTAAGACGTTGTCGAGAGGGCTACTCAAGAGTGGCTCAAATGACGAAAAGTGACTCAGCCAAGATGGAGTGGGCGAGATCTCACAGCAAAGATCAAGGTTTTCATGCAGTGCATTACCCTGACCACCATATCCCATGCCCTCTACCACCGAAACCAGGACGTATCAGTGGAACGACGGCGACTCATCAACGCTTTCCCTCGATCTTGCACGTGTCACAATCATCACAAATTTTCACGAACGATGATTGTTTCACCCGTGGACGCAAACATAAAAGCATCTAATGGAATTGCTCGTACGCAGATGTGGGGATTAGCGAAACCTGGAGATCTTCACGACACCCTCACATCACAAGTTCTTTTTTTTTTTCGCAGAAATTCTGCCGATGTCGGTTATTACGGAGACAAAATA
This sequence comes from Ancylostoma ceylanicum, assembly GCA_000688135.1. NCBI lineage: Eukaryota > Metazoa > Nematoda > Chromadorea > Rhabditida > Ancylostomatidae > Ancylostoma > Ancylostoma ceylanicum. Next base: position 1,798,314 of record JARK01001346.1, on the reverse strand, counting down.
AGCGATTGGCAAATATGACAGCGATTATACAGTCGTTGCAAATAATACTTGCCTTAGGCATTCACTGCACGCCTTCTAAGCCGCACCGCGCCTCCTATGTATGTGTTATCAAACGTGCAGCGACGTGGCTCAGTCGACGCGCAGTGTAGCGGGAGGCAAGTATTTTTTGGAAAGACTATGTATATGTAAGTAGAAGGAAGAAATGTCCGCAACCACATTCGATTTATTACGCTAGAGTTCCGAAAAAATGGAAATGCGGAGAGTTCCTCTTCTACTATAATGCTACTACTGTACCTCGAAAGACAAGGTCCAGCAAAAATCAGTCTGTTAACTTAATATAACTAAGTACGTAGAACGTAGGGGAATAGCAGAAATGCACCAAAGCGAAAGTCTATTTGAAGAACGTTAGAAGAATATGGGAAGTACACGATGCTGGAACACCTACAGTCTTTCTCAAAAACTTTTAGCTCACGCTGCACCGCCAATGAGCTGCTCACACAAATTCTCGGAAGGACCGCAGCAGAAAACCGGAAGAACCGGCAGGTGACCTGCGGTCCTTCCGAATAGCTGCTGCGATCCTTCCGAATAGCTGCTGTGGTCCTTCCGAAAATTTGCCTGAATGCGTACGTTAGTTCCGCAAGAACGTGCTACACAATCAAACCCCGCTCATTCTCACTCTCTGCTGCATTCTGCTGCGGTCCTTCCGAAACATTCTCTACACAAATCTATTCTGCTGCGGTACTTCCGAATCCTCTTATCTCTGTGTCTCTCGTTTCTTAACCATATGGTCGAGATCTCCTTCTGCTGCGGTCCTTCCGACATTTTGTCTGAAGGAGCCACGTCGCACCATGTGTGATGATGCATAGGTGACATAGCGCAGATCAGCAGACGAGCGGTGCTGCGTGAGGCAAGGATTTTTTGGAGCGACTGTAGAGCAGTAATTGGCATACACGTGTTGTTTCAAATACACTTGTTTGTAGCAACTGAGAGAAAGGAATCGGCGATGAATAGCACGCTTTCCCAGAGCATTTTTTCGCAAGCACTGTGGAAGACTGTGAACTAGTGATGTAAGAGCCAGTCAAGTCAGAAATCTTAAGCCTGCACATAGGAAACTGTCAGCACAGTTTTTATGTGCAGGCCTCCTCAGGCGTTTCTGCGGTTACATCCACAGAACGTTTGACCTTTTCAGGCTTCGACGAAGGCGAAGCCGCCAAAACGCTGCCCAGTAAAGAGAATTACTAACAGCCTCGGGTTCGGCTAACAATTGGATAAACTGTACTGGGTACCGTGCTGAGGTTTAAAAACGGACTTGTGAACAAGAAATTGTCATTATAGTTGAACATTGAAAGCGTTAAAGTTCTCAAAATCGAAGATCTTTAGGTGGCAAGGGGGAAAGAAGCCAGGTACTTAAGATAGTATGTAGTATTTGAATAAAAAAAACTGAAGTGGAACGGAAACCACAAGTACTAACAGGGACAGGCTCCTAGGTGATTGCATCCAGAATTGGCACCAGGACAGGCTCCATGAACCATTAAATTGGTAATGAATTCATGCGCATCCAGTGAGGTACATGCATATGATGCTTGAGAAGGTATTGGAACACGATGCTGGAGGGGACAAAAAGCGTGCTCTTCGAGATGGGAAAGATGAGAGGGAGTGTGACGTCCTGCCACAAGAAGATTATCCGTCTTATTGATTCTGACATGTCTCATCATCCCTTGCCCACAAGGTACTCTCTGTCAAAGTCAACAAAGTCAAACAAATGCTCAGAGCTACAAATAATACAATATTAGGTCGGTGAATAGGAAATACGCGTTTCCAAAAAGAACATAATTCGCTTGAGAACCGTGATATAGCTCCTAAATCAGAAAATGAGAACAACCCACAAATTCACCCAACTTTAACATGGGCGTTAAAACATTTACTCTGGGTTATTTCAATCCATGTATCCAGGCTCTGGTCTATTATGGAGATCACATGAGTTAGAATTATGGTTTGTGTTATGCAACAGTCAGTATCAGTGGCCCTTCGCTATTTTCCACGCATGAAACCTCTTCAAACACTTATCTATACTACTGACATCGACGCAGATTTTCAAGCAGTTTCTCGCTAAGAGGAACCTTAACAAAAGTAACAAATGGGAGCCTCGCAGTACAAATTTTGGGATAGGCAGCGCATAGAGCAGTACTTCCGATTCGAGATATGAAGAAGGGGGATCGATAGAGCAATGCATGTCCGCACTACCGCTTCGGTTACCCATATTCCAGAGCATCATTTCTGGGTCCGCTTCAACGTGCCAAGCAAGTTACCCTGAATAAAGGATCTTTCAGAAAGAGGGTTTATACTTTTTTGCGAGGCGACGGCGTCGCAGCGACGGCCAAAACACGCGCGACGCGACGGGCAGGGAAGCGGTAGCGTCGCGCGATTGCGCCATGCCAAACTTCGCAAATTTGCGTACACGCGGAATTACACACAACTCCATTTGGTGTAAGCGTCAATGATTATGCGGTTTTCGGATCAGCCGCCTAGTTCGGTAAGTTTTAGGCCAAAGCAGCAAGGAAACAAAGAAACAACAGCCAACTCCAGGCTGCGACATCGGCGAAATCATCGCGTCGCGTCTGCGAGCAGGGGCAATGCGAATTCAGCACATCGCGTGCGACGTTTTTGAAGGAAAAAAGTACAAACTGACGGGACGGAGATCCGCGACGTCGCGTCGCGACATACTGTTTGTACATGCATTCACTCGGGACCCGTCGCATTTGAAGAGATCGCTTGGTCGCAATGGCCGCGTCGCGACGAAGTATAAACGCTAAAATCAACGCATAGTGGTGCAATCCTCGGTACTTTCGTCTTTCTCATTGATTGCTGACGGTGGTTTAGTCAGAATTAATAGAATTTGCATGTCAGAGAAAGTGTTTGGCGGTGTAGTACGCGAATTCCAGGAGATTGAACCACTTCCATGCCTTTGGAAATGACGAGTAGTCGAAACATCGGCCAATAAAAGTGTGATAACAACTTGTGTGGCATCACAACATATGTATTGAAGTATTTTTACTACATATTTTTGTTACTCCATCAGGGTTTAAGAAGTGGCGCAGTCGCCACGTTTTCTCCTATGCATCCCCCACCCTGGCTATAGTGCGTTTCAGCAGGGACAGCAGTCTTGGAGAAATTACAGAAGAAAAGAAAATGTGTGGCTGCGACCCGAAGATGTTACCGTAGTTCAAAAACATGAGGGCAGGGCAGCAGTGAGTCGTGAACTCCGCGTTTTGTGTGTATTTACACCCACAGCATTATAATTTGCATGCTATAACTTATTGTTTGAATTGCGAAAAGCTTAATTCTTTTCAGCCGCTCGGCATATTGCATGTTTTCATGCTGGAAAATTGGTACCTGTGCTTGCTAACCTTTTTGCGCACATTCCTTATTTTAGTGCATATGATTTCAGAGAACAGTATCCTTTAATTTCTTTTTTTTTCGTACTTACCAGTTCTTCACGTTTACTGTTGTGTATCTTTCTTCTCTTAATGGTCTTTTCTCCAGGATGAGAGCAAGCCTCAGTGAGCTTCGGAAACAATTAAATGGAAAGCGATATTTGATTTCCTCGTTCCGGTATAAGAACCTGGTGATATTTTGTGATGGGTCTATGCGTTTCGTTTACGGATTAGTCAACAATAATGGATACGCAGAATACACGAAATCAGTGGTATGTTGATTATTGCGGTTTTCAAGCTCATTTTTCATTCAAAGACAGCACCCGCCCAATTCTTCGCATTTGGGATTCGGCCGTAAAGCGGGGTTTTGAGCACGTAGAATTCAGCGGTGAAATAATGCGAATAGTGCGGTAAATTTGCGAGATTGGGATGCTGTTCTCCACGCTTTGAATACACGAGCATATGTGCGATAACCTGAGGTGTGTCTCAACCCACGACCACTTTCGATTGGGTTAGGGGAGGAACCTTCACCCGCGACGGTGAGGCTGATTGTGAGTTGGGTCCGGAGGGCAGTCAGGGACGATGGGAAGAAACTTGCCATTCAATGCAGACAAAGAAGTTTCACGTGAAACTTGCGGTTGTAGCGCAACTTCTCCCTTCGAAACAGTCTTAGAAAAGTCGAAGTTCAAGCAATGCTTTCTATCTTTTCGAGAAATAGTTTTCACAATGTAGGTGTGAATTTGTCTGAAAACTAGGCTTTAGCTTATAACATCGATTTCAACTTGAAGAACCAAATTTAGTGCGATTTGCCAGGAGGATTATCAATGTCATTTAAGGTGTTACAGTCACCGAAATGCAACTGGAAATGGCAGAGAAATCGTTCAAAACCTAAGAGCAGGGATATATTGTCTGCATCACTTAAGCCTCACGCACCATCCCATGCTGCGTGCTCTTTTGATCACCCACCTGAGCTACACGGGGCAACAGAATTTAATGAGTTTTGGGGGACATGTACTCCGGCCGTGCCCAGAGCAGCTTGGTAAAGATGCAACACATGAGAAAGGTAGTGGAGAAAATTACGTACAAGTCTGTAAGAAAATCAAAAGTACATCTTGTGAAATCAATATTTGTTACCCATTAGTCAGGTCCTGTTCAGCAGTGAGTCAAAGTCACTCAAATGACTGTTACTTCCACTGAAGTTGCCATTTGATTCGAAGATTCGGAGATTAATGTAGTATGGGAGCATGTACACATTCGAAAATACGAAGTTCTTTGATGCATGGCACTGGATAAGGTCGGAGCAGGTGTTCCTCCGGACTGTCATTGAGTTTCTGTTACGGGGTATTTGTTTGAGGCGAGGTTTTCCAGCCCAACATGGATACAAGTACGAGATGTGGATTAGGGGCATCCAAAGTGGGATAATGCCACTCATCTTCGTAGTTTTCAAAGATTTCTAAAATTCCAGCATGTGTCTTTATCTCCACGCATTCCTGACGATACTGATATCACTTCTATGTCTATTACCAATGACGGTTCGCTCATAGTACTTTCATCTGAGAGCGACCTTTTCATTGTGCGAGTATCTGCCGATCTGTGGGCTTCAAAATATGAGAACTATATTCCACTCGATCACTATGTCTGCGAGTAAGTTTTGAGAGCGTTTTGTTTTTTTTTTAATTCGATTTATTGATGATTCTTTTATAGATTGGAACAAGTTCATCCCACCCTTCTTAACTCTGTGAAACCTCCGAAAGTTTTGCAAGCAAGATGGGTTCTAGCAGATTCCTTCAACTGCTCAGCTCACTTCCTCGCTGTCCTTTTCGACGATAATCGTATAAGGTGATTCATTACTGTGTTACTGGATAAAGTCCGTTCCTGAGAGCATTGTTTACACAGTAGTGTGGTTAACAACAACACCGCTGGTCATTCATACGATTTTGAGTCGGGAATTCATGCACTTAAATCCTTTGGACCGATTATTGTAGGCCAAGAGCGGACGGTTAAAATTTGTCGATGCATACAGGTGTAGAAAATACGTCGCAGAAATAATTTCACCAGGTCTCTGCGATAGAGTGTTCCTGTAGAAAGTAATAGAGTTCTATTTGTGGAACAGAAGGTACAGTAGGCGTCAATGGCGGTGACACGTCTGCGGCCTCAAAAAGCACGCGGCGCGACCGCACCGCTCAATGTAGAATCGTCGCCGTGCAGGTGAATCTGGGTTTTCTTGATAGTTGTTCATCAAATTTGATGGTAACTAATAAGAAAACTAACTGACTATCAAGAAAACCCCATGATTTGATGTCCCGGAGAGGATTCCTGCTCGAGCGGCGCAGTCGCGCCGCGCCCTTTGCGAGGCCGCAGACGGGTCACCGTCATTGACGCCCACTGTAATAGTTCACAAAATGAGAGCGGCTAGCGTTTGCTTTAAGTGGTCTGTCGCTTTAATTACATCAACTTCAGAATGTTCTACGCCAAGGAATGACCCCTGGTCTTATAAGGATCTGCATCATAGTAGTATGTCTTACAGAATATACCAAGCGGAAAATGTATGCGACGTGCCTCTCACCATAGTTGACTACTCACTGTTCATGTGCGCAAGTGATCGACCGTACGAAACACCAGGATCCAATTCCTATGGCTTCTTCAAGTCTATTGGTAGGCCCGTTTTGTCTACTGAAAGCTATTGTTGATTTTTTTTTGTGAGGAATTCTAGAGGGGTATATTTATCTTTTGTGTTCTTGGAAAAGAAGTCGTTTTGCTTCTGCTTCACGGGTTAAAGAATTCCTTTATATGGACCGTCTCATCATATTCTGTGAATTTCGATGCACTATGTCGTATGTCGGTAATAACATGTGTTAATCAAAGTATCTTTCCTTTAGTATCATTTGACTGCCTTTCTTTGCCGGAGGAGAGCCCTGTTTTGGTTGCTATTGACTCAGAAGGAGAAATGTACGCGACCGTTTTCAATGTCATAGGTAATCACAACAAGTCTTTTATTTTCAGAGATCAACCTTACATAGTTTTCAAGACACCATGGATCAACTTTGTTTAGGTAATACTCAACCAATCACACGACCACTTGTACCACCGTCTGCTTTGCCTTGTGATCCTATACAAATCAAGGTTGTTGAACATCCTCTGAGTGACGTAAGTTCTTGTCACGTGTAAGAATTCTGCTTCTAGTATTTTCTTATCATTCATTCTATCGGCTGTTTTCACAATTTATGGTTTCTCTAAAGAAGGTAGCAGTGACATTTCTCGTGTGTGCATCCAGCGCCACGCTTACTTACTCCACATACATAGGCGGAATGTTTAGAGCGGGGACTACAGTCATTTTGATTTTATCTCTTCGATATGTTTTTGGTTTGGGTTCTGATTTGGCAGTTATATCTGTTCAGTTATTCGATTTTCATTCGATCATAACTATAGAGGCCACTTCTCTTGAGGGTGGGTCGCCAAGTTTTTCAGGAACGCTTTACGAAATACTTGAGGATGCGTTAGCTTATTTTCAATACGTCATTTCTACTGTTATTTTTTTTACATTTTTATTGTGTTATTTCATGAAATTCAACAGTTTCATCGATTTAGTATCGAAATTCCGGCCCATCGGGTTTTCAAGGTGGCAGGGCTTCAGTTTTTTTCCACTTCCCTCATACCCGTGCCTATCCGCGCCTAGCACTGGCTTACACGTATTTTAATTTTGTACATCTCTTTAGATTTTTGCGGTCTTTGCTGTCCTTTCTTCTGCAAACGTGATCTCTTTCGTGATTGCTGTTCCCAATGAACAGTCAACCTATAGGTAATCTTATTCGCAGTCGTAGCTGTGGAACTGTTGTTAAGTTTTATCTTTTAGCTTGTTCTTGCATGAACAGCTGCATCTCCCGCAGGCTTCTGCGCTAAGCATATGCTCTACAGACCTTGAATACACAGTTATTGTTGCGAGTAATACTAGTCTGTTGCATATGGACTTATCACAGTGGATCCAGGAATATGCTGTAGTACTCCAAGATCACAGGTGGTTAAATATCTCGTTTTCTTGGTCTTACCAAAACAATCTAGCATTTCCAGTCTCGATATAGGAAAATCTGCATTCTCGATGACGTCTACAGCACGAGAGTTGATCAACCTTTCAACAAGCCATGCTGATTCTAATGATTCTGCTTTTGTTGGCTTTGGCGAGAATCGAGCTGTGCATCTGATATGCGAATCGGTAGCTTCCCGTGGGACCTCCACAATTGTCGTGGCATGTACGGAGAACCCACCCTTAGCCACTGCTTTTCTGAAGTAGGATTTTACACCCAAAGTACATTCTGGTGTTGATTATGTTGTCAGTAGCACTAAATCTGTATCTCCAAATTTTCCAGCCAGAAAGGTCCAGAACCTTCATGGCATCCACGGTCGGCATCCCTTCCTGAGAACATGCTGTCACCATTGAACGAGAACGTTCTGAGAGCAATTATCTCAAGGAAAGAACCCCTTCCTCGAATTGAGTATGTTTTTCTTAATCCACTAAAACGATTATTAGAATATTATTGATTTGATGGAAATTTATTCGATTCGCTCGGCGCATCGACGGTAACATCTTCAAAGACCTGAAAGCGATATATGTACATAAGTGCTGTTTTTTTTTCCTGGCGAAATTCCTCATCCTTTCCTGCAAATCACTTCCACTGTTATAAGCACTTGTGGGGAGTCGTTCAGCAGAAGTACACAGAGCACTGCAAAGCGAGTTTTCTTCCTCCCCGACTGATACTTCCTACTGGGTGAGAGACGAATGATTATCACCTTGCTACCTGTTTGGTACATACATTAGAGCCAGCGCAAGTCGCTGCTCAAAGCCGTCCACTTAGGTCTTGATGCAGGTCTTCAGTCGCTTCTCGAGTGAGAGCCATACAAAGAATGCTCCCATTGAAAGAGACTAAAGAACATGAGGGTTCATCACAATAAGTTCCCTTGAAATGTATGGTTGAGTTGCGTTCCCCTACATATGTGGATGTGCATATCTGTACTTTCGAAACTCAAAATAACGAAGAAAATCCGTTTGGTTTCTGTGAAATTGTGGCCGCGCGATACGCCGACTTCTTGCGCTTTTTCATGTCCTAAATCTTGCTTCCCTTGCCTTCAGTCAGATTAGGAAAGGAATTACATTTCCTCCCTGAAGAAAAAGTTATAACCGTTTCTCTCTAAATGATGTAGTACTCGATGTGATTTTTATTTTTAGATTCACCAAGTCCTCTAAAGAGCTTGTGGAGAGCATCTCAAGCTTCTTCAGTATCGCTCATAAGAACCAGTTGTTATTAGCTGCTGCGCTTGAAATGAGCCAAGACAGGTGTGCTTTTTGAAATGTTCCTATTTGGTTGGTTCACTTTGTATCCATGATCTCTGCCTGCTTAAATAATCTGTGGACCTGAACTTCTACCAGGCTCGCCGCGTTGATGAAGTTTGCGAAACAGCTGACCGAGAAGCAAAACGATGTTAATCAACGGTTACTCAAGGTGTGGTACCTACACGATGTATTTCAAGGTGTTTATTTCCATCAATGTTCACTTAAGGTTCTCCGTCAAAATGTTGCTCTCAAGGATAAGAAGGAGAAGTTACGAGCAGATGTTGCGAAGTCTTTGATACGTGCTGACAGGGTCAGTGTCGTTTTGTTCTCATAGCCAATCTTTTTCTTTGTATAAGCATCTCAGAGTTTTTTTTCATCTAGGTGTTCGCTCGTTCACACGACCAAAAATTGAGCGGTGAAGAGACGAAGTTGCTTACCGCACTCAAAGAATGTCGTGCAAGAATGCTGAGTTACGCTATGGAAGCATCGAAGGTACTTACTTGTTACTCGTTACTTGAAGGTCATATTCTTCCTCTTTACTTGTGGGCGGGGGGGAGGGGGGTCTATGCGTTNAGGTGTTCGCTCGTTCACACGACCAAAAATTGAGCGGTGAAGAGACGAAGTTGCTTACCGCACTCAAAGAATGTCGTGCAAGAATGCTGAGTTACGCTATGGAAGCATCGAAGGTACTTACTTGTTACTCGTTACTTGAAGGTCATATTCTTCCTCTTTACTTGTGGGCGGGGGGGAGGGGGGGGGGTACGTCCTCCAGCTTCCTTCTGAATTCTCGCCGGTAGTTGGCTTCACATTACCATGATCTTCCCAATATTTCTCCAGTTTGCTTTCTCAAACGATCCGGTGATCTGCTTTGAGGACTGGAGTAGTTCTATGAACACCACAGTGCTACCTTCTGGGCCCATCTGTTGTCGCGCCGTCTTGCAACGTGACTTGCTCATCTTAATTTTCTTCCCGTCGCATGGTTGTAAGCATCTCTAACACATTCGCGACCTTACGCTCTTGCAATGGTATACCACGTGAGACACGTGCGGTCCCTTGAGCACGCGTTTGTGCCCACCCGGTTAAGCACTTGCTCCCACGCTTCGCACCATGCATGTCAACCGGTTGAGCACATTGTCGCGAATGTGTTAAACGAGGTGCGTTTCCTGATTTCTTCACTCTGATTCTATCTCGCAATCGGATCTGAGGTATCTTCCTCTCCATTGCCCTTTGCGTGGTCAGCAGTTTTAGCTTTTCTGTTTCCCTTATTGTTCACGTTTCGCAGCCATACAGTAGCGCAGGGAGAACGTTGGTGTTGAGCAGATGTGCTCGAATGTTCACATCTTTCCTGAGGACTTCTTCCATATTTTGAGTTTCGACCATGCTGCGCACCGTCTCCCTCGAATTTTTTTCGATCATGTGGTCATTTGTGATCTATTGGCCGAGATACATGTAAATGTCCACGACTTCTATCTTGTCGTTTTCGAGCAGTGTTTTTGCTCCACAATTTATCAGCATATAGCAGTCGAAGAGCGCTGTAATGGTTTTGCTTGGAAGTTTCCTATTAATCCACTACAAAGGAAAGAGCTACAGGAGAGAATGTGCGTGCATAGGGGGGGGGGGGGCTGTACCTAACTCAGGCCGTATGATGTGTAATGCTCCGTATGCGTTCCAGTTATCACTACAAGCTGCAGAGCTACAGCGAGAAGCCAGAGGTCCGGCTCGACCATTCACCGCGTCAGCTGGAGCAAGCTTGTTCGTACTTCAACATGGGTTCGTTTAATCAACTATAGGGCATATGGCGTAGCTTCGATTTTTCTCAAGTTTTAGTGAGGAAGAGTTATCACTTCTGAAACGACGATTGGATAGTTTATCAGCGAAGATGGAAGCATTTGGTTTCAACAGCACAGAAAACAAGGAAAATGACCATCCTAGAAATTAATGCTGGCGTTGGAATTCGCGGTTAACTTCTTGTTTGTGATCTCCTTTCATTACTGATGTGTAATTTGTCGATGTTTTCTATCCGTATTTTTCCATGGTGCAATGCAGGTATTGTTAATTTCTTGTTGTTCAAATTTTAGGGTGAATCATAAAATTTATGGACTTTTCATCTTGATTCTCTAGAAATTCTTTAGCACAAGCATAGTCTAATCTTGGGAGTGAATAAAATCCCACTGATGGCAAGAGAGATTTACGCTTGACTTATGATGTAGTTGGCTATATAATGGACTCTAATTTGGTAGGAATCTGGCGTTTTTGACCATCTTCGGGGAAGGGGGGGGGTGGGATATTGATGACCATTGAACAAGTGACCTCACAAATCAGAGCTGGAATTTGAGTTGGCCGCGTTTTTCTTTTTTGTGTTGTACAAGCACGGTTCGACGACTGCGATACCACTCGAAATTTGTTGACAGGATTCAAAGGGTCACACCGACTTTCTTGAGGTAAAAAAAAACTTGGTGTCGTTGTTTTTTTTTCTCTTTCTGAAAAGTTGCTGGTGGGAAATCCGTGAAACTCATAACTCGCCCTGATAGGTTACATAAATGAGTTTTTTTTTCTTTTTGGATGTTGTAACTTGTCATATGTGATCGCGAATATCTTTATAACTGGTATTGAATCCATTTGAAGTGGTGCTTCTTCTGGTTTCCTTTGAGATTCTTTGTGCATAACCCCTGTTGATAAGCAAATGAGAGCCTCCATTTTGCTGGGATGGATAAAACCGCTTTTTTCTATGCTTTGGCTACGGAACAGCCTATTGGATGATGCAGCACTTCTTTTGACAGCTTTATTTTTTTCTTTTTTTGCCCAACAAATATCATGAACTGCAGCATAAGGATGCGAGGTCGACTTGTTAACAAAATATGTACAGTATAACGAGAGGCAGTTTTCAATTTAAGATAGAATCATGCGAATGAAGAGGACAGAACTAAGGACAATAGAAGTGGTTGTCTTGAAGGCGCTAGCTGTGCGAGTGAATTGTGTTTGGAGTCTACCCACAACGAGTAAATATCCTTCCTGGAGTGCTATAACTACAGCTTTCCACGTGTTACCAGCCCCATCCCTGAGTTTCGTAACGAATTAGTGAAATGTAGGGGCCAGCAACTCGTAGATAAAAGATTGGAGTGTGAACTCCAATAATTTAAAAGGAATGAACAAAAAAGAAGTTTGAGAGGTCTAAGATGAGTGTTCGAGAATTCCACTACGATACATCCACGAGTGAAGAGGAGCGAAGTAGAGTACGCTAAGAATCCTCAAGGCGATTTGTCTTCTGGTTGGGACAATCAGCATTGTACCCTCGGAATGCTGAGGTGAGCCGTGCGACGTCGTTCGAACAGGTTGTTGCATGACGTCTGCGGGTTCTTCATGAAGATCAGGTCGTTGCCGAGCCGCATCATGTCCAGGGCACGACCGACTTCTTCCTGGAAATGGAAAGGCTCTCTTGGATTCCCTTCTAGCCAGGTCGGGAGAAACTCACCTGAATGCTATGCAGTCGAGGCGCCTTGACACCGTCGCGAAGGAATCGAACACTTCGTGGCACGACGATTGGCTCGGTAACAAGCTGCAAGGGGTAAGGTTGCTTTCGAAGGAATAAACTTAAGAGTAAGTATGTCGACAATCGGACTACTGTGTACTGATACGGTTGGGTATGCAGCGTTACACCTGGGAAAGGCGGTGCAGCTGAGCTCTATGAATGGCAATTGACCCAATTAGCCAATCATAGGCCTGTCCGCACCGCCCATTCTAGGTAAAACGCCCTACACCCGATATGGTTTTGACTGCTAAAGAAGACATAGCAAGGCACCTCGTCTGTCTCCTCATCCTCAGCGCCTGGAATAGGAACTCCAAGAGGTTCCTCTTCTCCTGTGACAAGTGGTGTTCTCATCAGAGTATGGATGTCCATTCTCTCGGATGGATCCGTGCGAAGCAGCGAGCGAATATCATCCTTTGCTGAAATCATAACGATGAGGATAGATAGTGACTGAAGCAAAATGTGGATGCTATGCTAGAAGACTACCCTGAAACATGATTTTAAGATATATGGAGAGATAACGAGACTATATAGAAGCTGAGACAAAAGGCTGCTGCTATACTCTGCGTGAAGTATAATATACCGCCGTCGCCAGCGACATCCATTCCGATGCCTATCGACTGTGGGCGGGCCACCGAATGTCGCCTGAGCGATGGCGACACAGGTTGCTATACTTCACGTGGAGTATAGCAGCAGCCGAAGAGAGAGAAAAAAGTCGCTTCGTGTCGTACGTACAATGCTCTGGATTCGAGTCCGTGGATTTTGGGAGATCAGCGCAAGAGGACCCGCAATCACAGACAATGCAGCGTATGGCGCGGGGCGGCGCAAGCGACGCGACGATGCGCTACTGAGGTGAGTAGTAGGGAACTACGGTAGGTAGATATGTGTGGTGTGCTACGCTTACTGGATTGAGACACTGGGTCCCATTCCTCCGGCGGGAACGCGTAGTATCCCTTCGCGATCCGATTTCGCATACCCGGCGACAGGGCAAGGCCCTTCATGCTGTAGAACGGCGGATACCCACATAGTCTGTAAACCACCCAACTGGTACACATCTCGTTACAGTTGAAGTATCGTATCCGAAACATTCACAGAAAAAAACATAAACGTCAAAAGGTGCGCGTCGGTTGGTAAAGTGGGCGGCTCTTCAGCTCTCCTATGGGAGCGACCACGCTAACCAATCATGAACTTCGCGGTTACCCGCCCACTCCCACCAAACGGCATGCACCGACGTTTGACTGAAGGATCGTTTTGAAGTTGTTTTCGTCGTTGTTTTGCCGTACGCCACATAGCACATGTTCTGCATGTACACAACACGAATCCGACGCTGTTTGGCTCCAGGAAATTACTCCTTGGAGTTGTACACAAGAATCAAGGTGCAGCAACATCGGAGACAGCCCCACCTACAGATAAGAGACACTTATCAGGACCATAGTCTGCATTTATCGAAACTATGGCGTTATAGCGTCTCTATGCTATGTTTGGAATCGTGTGTGTACACACAAACATGGCGTATGTTGCGTACAGCAGCATTTCCAGAACAATTTTCCTCTCAGATACGATACTGGTTGTCACAAGATGCTCACAAGGTACGACGCCCGGCACGAGGTTTCTTTTCGTTTGTTAAGGTGTAAGATAAGGAAACGGCGTGCAACTCACAGTATATACATAGCCACGCCCAGCGACCACATGTCACAGGACTTGTCGTAACGTTCTCGCGACAGCACCTCTGGAGGTCTGAAATAGGGGACTTGAATTCCGTATACTGCTTGGTGACACAATGGAAACGAAACTTACGCATAGTACGGAGTACAACACGGCGACTCCATGAGCATGTTACGTTCTGGGCGCTTGGCAAACCCGTAGTCTCCAAGTTTGTACACGCAGTCGTCACCCGTAGAACTGAAACTATCCCATTTTACTGCCCTAAAATAATTCACTTCAGCAGCAGGAGTTGCTGTTGATTTTACTCGATCACAGACACATCTAATACAGTGAGCGTCGATGGCGGTGACCCATTCACGGCCTTGACAAGCACGTCGCGCACCGCCCGTGCCGGAATCGATGTCGTTTGCAGCCATTATGCTATTTTCGTTATGAAACATGAAAAATGTTAAAAGATCACCAAATTGAGAAGAAAAGCGCCTAGAAATAGCATTCCGAGGGGTGACGACAAAGATTCCGGTGCGTGCGGTGCGGTTGCGCAGTGTCTTTGTGGCCGTAGATGAGTCACCGCCGTCGACGCGCACTCTATGTATGTTATGCAGTTTTATCCATAAAGCAGCTGAAGACTGCAGAATTGTAGCCTTCTGCTGGAGAAGTTCGCCCAAAGTCGGTGCATAAAAAATTGACATGGTTCATTTTACCAAGAAGTTAGTTGTAGACACAGGAAAAATACTGTGAGTAAATAAAAGTGTGAGGTATTTAGGGTAGAGGGGAGAGGAGAGAAATAGCCAGTAGACACGAATATTCAGCTATGACCGCTTTTGAAACAGGCTATGAATAGCCGAGTGTAAAGCGTTGTGTCGTTGGGAACGGTGTTGCGGCTCTGCGATTGGCCAGATGGATGGATCGACCAATCGCGGAATTCGGCCGCAGATGCATCGCTGTAGTGCGTCAATACGAGACAATAACCGAGTATTCGTGCATAAATCGACGACTCGAATATTTCAACGCTAAACGCAGGACATTTCAGAATTGTCATCACGACACCTTGTTTACGTGTCGTAATGAGAATTCTGGAATGTCCTGCGTTTAGCGTTGGAATTACGGTAACTTTTTCGAATCACAGCCACACAATTTCTTTTTCCTCTATTTTCTCTGAAAACTACTGTCCCCTTCGGAACACTACAGCCGCACACTTCCAAGAATATATTCGGCGAACCTTTTTATTAATAATATGTAACTGTTATTTATCAATATCATTAGATTAGCCATTCAGTATCAGGTTGTTCATATTCCTACCAATTTCTCCCTTTCTCAAGTTTTACTATTTTGGTTTGACTATTGATTTATCCATAGGATTTTGCTAAGGTGTCTCTTCTTTTTTGACCACCTCTCTCCGTGGGAAAAAATTTTTCCTTTTTTCGGTTGAAAGAAAACTAACCACCAACCTGCAAAGAATGTTCTCCAGCTTGATATCCCGATGTGCAATATTCATGTCGTGCAGATACTCGACGGCTGCACCAATCTGACGAATGATCTCCCCGACTTCTGAAACACGATCTGATCTTCATGGCCCCAGTCGCTGGTTGCTAGCACCGTTTCACGCAAAAACCGTCAATATTTGTGCGGTGGCTTGTTGCCGCAGACTTTGTTCCGCCGCTATGATTTATAGCGCTGATCGTCGGTCCTACTAACAAGCGGAGAGTGGACTCACTTTTCTCCGAGTACGGCTTGCTGCCCTGGTTCTCGAACTGGCTGAGCAGATCACCGCCTTCAAGGAACTCCACCACCATCAGCAGACATTTCACGTTGTCGAACGTGTTCTCGTAGATGTCGATGATCGTCACGACGTTCTCGTGAGCACTAAATTAGCCAGGGATCTGTGATATTGAACAACAACATGGCGGCGACACCTAGTGGTCGCTGGCGCCAGTGTGTCGCGGCTCATGTTTATAGTGCGTGGTTGTGGAAAGAGGAAACAAACTGATACAGAATGTGGGCGACGAAATAATCGCAGTCCTGTGCAATGTCTCAAAAAGTGCTACGGGCTAAATTTGGCAAGATAGGGCAACGAGTATCACTGTTTTAGGAGCTAGATTTAGCCCTAGAGGGCAAGGAATGCCAAAAACGGGAATTTTACGTAGCAGGGAAGTGTTTTCTTTCTGGATTATGACGTCACCGACCTTTGAAGAAGTTCTGGTTGCTCCTATCTAACCCCTTTCCATATTCCTTTTTATTCTTCACGAATTCGCAATTAGAGTCTCCTTACCTGGTGAGATAATGCAAGCCAATTTCCCGACGAGCCTTTGGTCCGTCCCGAAGCACTTTCAGAGCGAATTTCTCGTTGGTGTCCTTATTATAGCACGCCATTACCTTTCCGGATTCACCGATTCCGATGATCTGGAAAATAAGATTTAAATAGAAATACCATACAAAATTTAACAAATCGCCCTTACCTCGTGCGACACGACGTAGTCCTCGGTGATCTGATGGGTATGGTAGGGGAAAGTAGCGCTCTGGCTACTTTTCCGAGAGCGTTGTCCTTGCTCCTGAGTCTGAAAACGGTCATGTTTCACTCAGGAAAGATCGGAAAATTCAAAAAGAAAATAAGAATTTACCTCTGTGGGGTTCATGCTGGCACACAAGCAGATCTTCTTCTGATTAGTGGTGGGGCTGAGGTCGTCTTCCGAGTCGACAATATCGATGGCCAAGGTACTGGTAGCGTTGAGACATAGCGACCTCTAAACAACACTAACATCATATTTCTTTACTCAGCAGTGATGTCATTAGAGGCGTAATTGATAACAACACTACTCCCAAATGTGGGAATGCTAGCATGAGCGTGCGTCATTGATTAAAGAGCTGAAGTGAGCTGAGAAGTCACTTCTGGTCTCTGTGATCCCCAACAAGAGGGGTTGTGAATTGGGTAAGGACGGAGAGGTTCCGAAATACTGCTTAAGAAAATCTTGAAAACCTATTTTTGCGCTGTGTTTGCTTGCTATTCATAATTAACTCTCATCCCGAAACTCTTTTCTTGACAATAAATTTCGTTTATGGCAGGTCGTGAGTTTATGCATAAAATTTGAAATCCCTTGCTCTTCCGAATCCTGAGAATTTATTAAGCGAAAACGGTGTAATTTGTCCCACTGATCGTCGTATTCAGTTATGACAAATGATGGTAAAGTTGACAAGACCTATCACACATTGATGGGAAAACTCGCCCACTCTGGATCTAGGTGCATCGAAGAGATTGCCTAGGGTAAATGTGGTGGCGCTCATGTTGATGATGAGTGAGTTTATGTGATGTTAGCACGTTTACCCCGGATAATCTTAGTGGCTGGGGGAGACGGAAGCTTGGGTCCCTACCGGGAACGTTAACAGATCCCGTTATGGAGAAAAGCAACTTTCTTACCCGAAAAACAGTTAAGTCGCCCACATCTAGTCAGGTTTTTGGAAGGTTCTCCTATACCAGGTGGAGAAGGTTGGTTGGAATTAGTTCGTGGAAACGCTTTATGATGAGCCAGTTCTAATGTCCCTGAGATAAGACACAGAATGTCTTTGTAACGACTTTTTAATCATGCCTACATACATCATTTGCGGCATCAGCATAGGATGACTCATCGGCTTCTTCCACCCTACTTTTTTTTTTCAAGGATTAGATAAGACATGACATACTTATTTTAGTTGGTTTCCGACAACAGAAATTGAGTTTTTGTATACATATTTTCACTCTACAGTAGAACTATTCACGTTTTTTTATAGCGTTTGGTCACGCGCCCTTCCTTCTTATGAGGTAGATGCGCACTTAAATTTTTAGAGGTAGATGTGCACTTAGATTTTAAAAAAGCGTCACTGAATTTTTTTTTGCACCAGGAACTGCAGGGACAGACGCTAAACGCACTGTACGAATATTTATCCCTCATGCCTCCCCACTACAAGCATCGGCAGGACAGTTGCCTCGTTTCCGAGCTATGTACAACTGAAACATGGCTTGTACTACCCAGCTGCTCGCTTACGCTCGTCACCTTGACTATGGACGAACTACTTTACACCACGCGCTTGTGCCATTGAGTAGCTGCTGCACGTGACGCTGAACGTGCGTTTAACGAAAACGTTCCGAAGGGCCAGTCACGCTACTGCTCTACGCAACAATCGCAGTTGTTTCCACGTGTCGTCGCTGTCCAGTGCAAGGACGACGCTCCATCGAGCAGTCGCACGCGGTGTACTTCTCCCCACGCACGTTTTCACTTACAGTTTTTTCAAGGAAATTGCACGTCGGTGCGCCAGGAATGGTCATAAAAAATTTACGACGGCACGAACGTTTTCGCCGATTACAGTCACGTTTTTGCGTAAGGTTCTGCCTTAAAATGAACGAGTTAGCGCCGAATTCTGTACCCTCATTCTGTACCTCTGGAAATAAGGTTGTCACTAATGAAATGACTGTGCTACAGTGGAATAGGACTAACTGTACATGTGCACGTGATATTACGGAAAACTTATACCACTGACAGTTTCACAGAATACCTAACCACATGGACCATGTTGCAGTCAGGGGTGAGGAAAGTACATATTACGTAGTGCCGGAAGTTCGGAAATCGGGAGGTGAGAGAATTTCGAAGCATGGAAGATTTGCAGGAATAAAAATAGCATTTATGACTTGGTAGAAACCAGCTAGTGCCAATTCTGTAGAATTCTCGAACTTAGAACTCCGCATGACGCCAAAACTGAGGATCTTCCGAAATTTCAAAACCGGGATTCCACCCATCCCTGCAGCCGCATGCGTCGTTGAGATTACCCAGGGTAAACGTGCTAACACTCCTAAACTCACATATCGTCCACACGGACGTCATCACGTTCACCCTGGGTAATTTCAGTGATGCATCCAGGCCCTAGTTCCAACCAACCATTCTCGTTGTTGTAAGGACGTTGAAAATTAAATTCGAGGAAATCTGATCGTGTAATTCCTCACTCGAGAAATTTCAGAACTTGCTTTTATTGATTTTCCATGGAAGAAAAAGAAAACTATCATTTATTAATGGTTTTTTATGCTAACATCATTACAAAAGGGTTTTGAAAATTTCAAGAGAAATACGGGGTGGTGAGAAATTATGGAACCGAGCTTTTATTACAACTTCTTCCACTACATCGCATGCTTTATCCAACGCCTGTGGTTATTTTAACAACAAAATATGAACCCTTCAATACTCTGATGCTTGAACCCATAGATCCAGAGATACACAGAGAGAGCATCTCTGTTTTCACCGCAAAAAAACCACATGGGAACATTTGGTGGTTCACCAATGAAATCATCGAATTTGAACCCCACGCATCATGTCGTCTGAAGCGCATTGAAGTTATTCGCCCACTAAAGACCTTTGATGTGGTGAACAATATACTCAACAAAGCCTGGAATGAATTTCCGTGGAGTTCCGAAAAGCACTGACAGTACCAGTAGACGACTTTTTGGAAAGACTAGTGGAGGGTACTGAAGCAAATGGTGATCTTTTTGAGGATTGTCCTCACATGTACCAGTGTGTTTGTTTCTGTATGTCCAATGAAATTTCTTCGCTAGAAAAACGCGAATGATTCCAAACCTGTTCCGTAATTTTTGTCACCCTGTAATCGCTGAAAAAGACAAAAATTACCAACTTGCTGAGGCTTAACTACTATGGGCACGCAAACTTATGAGTTAGAAACACTTTTTTCGTGATTTCCAGCGTAAATATGTATATTTGTACGTAGAAGGAACAACGAACGAGAACTATGTGACTTTTTTCGTATGTTCGTGCAGTATTATCAACCTCCCCCTCCCACCCTTCCATTAGTAAATTTAAGCGCCGCATTGATTACCCTTCCCTAAGGTTATTTCTATCACGGCATTCACAGCCGTAGTAAATTCAAGCACTTATATGCAGTCCTTGTCAAAAAGATAGACTGATTCCGCGTCGGCAGAATCGCTGCGGGACTTGGACGAGGGATGCGCGGAGACCATGCTCCAAGTGAGAGGGTGGAGTAGGTCCCGCCACGATTCTGCAGCCGTGACGCTATAAAACCGCACGCGCAGTCCTTCTATCTTTTTGACAAGGACTGTATACTTCATTATGTAGTCTTGCACCTGACCAATTGGAATGTTTCTATAAATTGCCCCAATTGCTATGGTCTTGAGACCTGCATGTGATTGCAAAGTGTTGATGGCCACTTATCCTAACCCTAACCTTCGTTCGCGCCAAATCGGGAAGTTTTTGAAAACGACAGTACTCGGCTCTGACCCCACGTGCTGCGAGTTCACCTTGACTTGTGGGGCATATGATTGCAAACTCGACAACAACTTCCACGCCAAGAATTACCACGTGGTTAGTTGTTTCCTTCGTAGTTACCGTACTTCGGTAGTTGTGAGCGCTCGTAAAGTTCAGTTAACAGTGAGCGTCGATGGAACCGACGAATCTGCGGAATTCGCTGGTAGCGTGACTCTAACCAACCTTCGGAAGATGAAAACGGTGTGCCCTCCGCCCCTACGCAGCATTAGACCCCAAATACTTCAACAACTACTAAGTTTCCCCCCTAAAGAGTAGAGATGAGTGTTTACAGTAGCGCCAAACAGAACTATCACTGTGTTTCGTGGTGATAAATTGCCATGCGCGCGCCATGATGCCGCATAAACACCTACAGTTGCATAAACAAGCACCTACAGAGCGACAGGTCTTCTCTGTCGCTGATCTTACTGTAGTAGAGCTCATCAGAAGCAGTTCATTACCTGAACAGACGTTGGCGACGGCGTGAATATGGGATCTTCAGTGATGTCGATCACCAACGAATTCGACGAATCCGAGTGACTGCCAGGAAAACGGAAAGGATTCTCGTCGCTGGGAGTCATTGTCGAAGCCGATTCCAGCGGTTCCAAAGGGTCGAGGATCTCCTCTTCGATCTCGAACATCATCTTCACTCTGTAACAGACAGCTGAGACACTGAGCGGCGGAAGAAGCCGAGCACAGACGCGGAACAGGCAAAGTACGCGGCTAGGACAGGTTGTTGAAGTAGCAGCACAACACAGGACAACTGATGGCGTGATGTAAAGCAGTGAATCGCAGTTACGCTGAGCAATGGGGCGGGAGCGGGGGGGTCTGGGTGTTTGCGTTTGGATAAGACGGGGAGACGGGATGAACGGGTCGAGAAAAACTGTGCGAAGAGAGAGGAAAAAGAGGTACGGTGAGATGAGAAAGTGAGGAGCAGGCGGAGGAAGAGCACGAGTGAGAGGGTAAACAACGGCAACAACACACACGATTGTTGATCAAGCGAAGCACAGCTGTATCCATGTGACGGGGAAGCCCCAGGCGCCAGTGGGGAATCATGAAAACGAGAAAAATTGCTGCGCTAGCTGTCATGGGGAGGAGGTGGTACTTAGTTGCCCAAGATGTTAGGCGCAGCCGGAGCGTATCAAAATTATTTCAGGATTTTTCAGGATTTCAGAAAACTTCGAGCTCTTCCTATTAGTTAAGAATTGGTGAAAGAAGGCCAGGAAGGAGATGAAATTTTGAGTGATTTATCCTAGAACGTAGTTACAAGTAAGGGAAGTACTTTGAAAAGCAGGGAAAAGCAGCAGGACGTTTCAATGGGTTCAACAAAATTAATTTGGGCGCTTTCACCAGACAAAACCGTTTGTGAATAGTATTTCTAGGACCAAAGGAATCCAGTAAATTCCATGAAGTGATATTTTGAGATCTGATGAATCTCTGTACCTAAGAATATCATGTTTTTTTGTTGAAGTGATATGTAGAGAACGAAACGGAAGTGAAACAGGAAACAATCAAGTGTTGAAGCAGATCGGTGGAGAAATCATGGGCTACGAAGGAAAATCTCACCAAAATTAGTTTCAAAAGAGAAAAAAATAAAAAGGGCATAGAAAAGATAGTATAGCAAGAGTAATCAACAGGAACATGAGACCAGAGCCCGCCAACTGGGCCTCGTTATCTCCAGGGTGACCTCTGTTGTGCTCGGAGGTACAGGCCTCTCAATAGGCCCGCCTAATATCACTGGAGGCAGGCCTCGCGCTAGTACAAAGTCCGCCCGCCAGCGGCGGCGGGTCGGCATGTGGCGGTCGCACGTTGTGATGTGAAGCGATGGAGCAGAGGCATCGGAGAGGGGAAGCCAACATCCGTCGTCGGGTGGGCTATATGTAGCGCACACGTGGCCCAACAGATCAGCAGAGGTTATATGCGTATGGGCCGGCCGGACGCTAGCTTACGGTACGTTTCCGATAACGAAGCGTAAACAAAACTTGTCGTGATAGAGAGGGCGGAGATATGGTTCGGCCGATTCGCGATGGTTTTACACCCCATTAAAGGACCAAGAACCAATTTTTGATGTGATTTTCTCTTTGAGAATAGGCGTTAATGTGAAAAGGACCTCATCAAGTTTGGTCGATCAGAAAGAGGTCAAGTATTTAAAAAATCAAGCTCTAATTCAAAAGCCTCAAACATGCATAGCTGGGAAGTAGAACGGGAACGAAAAGGCGAAAATTTTCCTTGTATGTGAATTCAACTCTCAGCTGAATAAAATATAGCAACATAATGGGTGACTGCAGATGAAAATGGTTAAAAAAACACCCATAGAGGGAAGGAAAGGTCTTGCAGTGTTCTCCCAGTATTTATTCCACCCTCTCTTTCTGAGGAAAATTCAGGGTTTATGCCTTTCGCCTCATCTCTGAGACATGCTGTGCAGTAAAATCAACCAAATACCTTTAACCACTCTCGAGGGGGAGGAGTAGTTGGGTAGCAGACTAAAAGGAGAGAGTAATGTATGTCAAAGAGAGGAGGAAAGGGGCAGGATTGGCGTGGATAGATCAAGGATGTGTTGCGGTGATTAATTGTTTTTAAAAAAAATTCTTTCTGAATTCATTCCCCACATGCAATGCGGAGGGTTTTTATTATTTATAACTTCAAAGCTACTGGTATACCTTGGTTCAAACTGATATGTATTACACAAGGTATTAGGTAGAGGCCTGTGAATGCTGGAACTGTTTTAAAAAGCCACTCATAAATTGCATGGAACATCAAGCGGTTTCCAGTCGGACGCTTTTTCTGGATTGATAGAAATATCCTCGATTTCATAAGGTAATGTGCATATAATTTCCTTTTATTCACCTATCTGATACAACGGCTGAACAAATAGGTAATTAGTGGTGATTATTTAATAGAAATGCTTGGGAATATGCAGCGTAGTAGTGAAGGATGTTCACGCCGCGCACAGGGTCGATTTATTGATTCTCGCCCCGGGCAACCTTAGCCTCCCTCCTTTCGGGTGGTTAGATTCGTATATGAGGATGGAACGTTGTCTACTACATCCCCCAAGCAAGTCTTTAAGGCAAACACTATACATGTACTTGGCGACAATTTCAACTGAAAATTGGATCAGAAGGAATTTCGGAAGATTCAGATAGGATATGTTTGGCGTCCTTAGCTTTTGTCCCAATGAAATGAATAACAGTTATCTACTTACGCTCAAAAATGGTCTTGTTTCTGTATCCTGCAGCTCCCGTTTCTTATTATACAGGGGCGTGAGGTCCAGGGAGTACTCGAGATAGAGGACCAGAATACTACGACCCTTGGCCTTCGTGGACCTTCGATAGGACAAAAATGTTAAGCGAAAATTTTGTGTCCGGGAACTTGAACCACACCCTATATTGGATACATTCGATATTTCAATATTCGACTTAGAATAAGTCAACAAATTGAAATGTTCAGGAGATCCCCACACCTTTGGGTGAACGAAAACAAGGGGCTGTGAAGTGCCACATAAGCGCCCCTTCAATACTTTGTTGTAGAGCTGAATTTCGTGCAAAAAATAAGATGAAACTGTGGAGCATACCAAAGAGGAAAAGAGTTTTAGAAAAACCTTTTTTAATAGCTGCTAGAAAAGTTCGAGCTTGTTGAGGTATTCCCTATATGTACCCTCAGGAAGCAGAAAATCTGCAGCAAGTTGAGCAATTGTGTTGCATACTCACGACCCAAGGAGCCATCCACTAAGTAGGCACCAAAATCGGAAGGTTTTTGATGACCGAAAAGTAGGCAAAATGGGGGAAGCCCCCGCGTTACAGACTCCACGTGGATGTGGAGCGTGTTTCCCTTTTATATCAGCAGTTGTTTGCTGCTGTGCGCTGATTCGCGGCACCTCGCCACACCCCCTCGAAGTCGTTGAAGTTGGTTGGTTGGTGTCCATAGGTGAGCGAACGATCACGCCATGAGACGATCGCCGAAGTTAGCGGGGTGCAGACGAGACGGAACGAGGTCAAAGGTTAAGCCAACGTGGGGAGTTATTGCTTAGTTTTCGTCGTCGGCATGGGGAGAGACCTCACTTGCAGTTTTCTACATGCTGCAATAAATTTTGCTGCGGTTATGGAGCGGTACGAAGGTGTGAACGCCTATAAACTCATGAATGACCATAGAATATCACCTTTTGGACTTCCTTCGTATGTTCTTTGAGTGTAGAGCTTGAAAGTCCTTGAAAATTTCCATGTACTCTCTTCATCAAACCTGGGCGTATTGTCCTGATAATATTTTTTTGCTTCTGTTCCTCACAGCTACAATACCCCGCTTCGTTAAAAAAAAAACTTCGTTAAAAAAGAACAATCGACGCGCGAAGTTGCGTTCTTTTCGTTCCATTGCCATAAATTAGTTCAAACTAAGTGTATTGGTAAATGATACTGGTAGCAAAAGTGGGGTAGATCGAACTTCAATCCCATATGGAAAAATCTCAGAGTTTTCAGCTCTAGCACAAAATTCTAAGTGTTCCTTTTTGTTACGATTTTGTCGCGCATCGCGCCGCTCGTCGCGTGAGACGTCGCGCCCCGTTCGCGACGAAATTCTCTAAAATAAGAAGTGCTTAAATTTCACAGTTCAATACGAGGTTTGAAGTTAAATCACTTACAAGGTGGTTCATCGGTTAGTTATAATTCCGAGAATCGAACTAGGTATTTGATGCACTGCAGTTTCACAAATTTATAGGAATGGAACGAAGAGATCGCAACCTCGCGCGTGGATTGTTCTTTTTTAACGAAGATAGCGAGGGTGTGGTAGGTGTATGAGCACGTCTTTCATTATTTTATGATTTTCAACTTATTTCATTTCATGAACCGCTTTCAACCCTCTAAGGAAGACGTGTAGTCGAAACGTCAGGCCAATAAAGACGTGAGGAACAAAAACCCGAAACTCACTTTCGCAACTATGCTTCTTCGCTTGAAGTTTCCTCATTACCTCCATCCAAGCGGTGTTTTTCCTCTCCGTAACCCTGTAACTGTCGTGGGAAACGTCCCAAATGGCTCTCTCCTCTTCAACGCAGGTGATGATGTCCATACGGAGTTCGTAGTTGGTCATAATGCCTGGAAAATGGTGTATGTGTTCAAAAATACTATAAAAACGGGTATGATGCACCGAAATTCGATAACGACACATCCAACCAAAATAGGGAGTAAGTACGGCATGAAAGAATTATTATAGAAATTAGAAAAAGTTTACGAATTATACAAACCAGCCTGATCGTCCGGCTAACGCCGGACTCTCAGGCTTCTTTTTGTGCTCGCTTCGCTCGCGTCGTCTTCTTATGACATCTCCCTCACACCATGCAGGCCATCCCACATTTAACAAAACTCCCTTGTCTCGCACATTCGAGCTTCCTGGTTTCGAGGCACCTTTCCACAGCAGTGAAACAATCGGGAGACGTCTTTCCACCTTATATGATACTGTTCGACCCGTCTGCAGGCGTTTTCCACCTTTTAGACGCCGGCGCACCCTCATCACCTCACTGGGTCCGTCTCTGGACGTTTCCCGCTTTTGTACGTCGGCGCACCCTTACCACCACGCCGGACCCGTCTGTAGGCTTTTTCCGCATTTTGGACGCCGGCACACCCTTACCACACCGTCAGACCCATCTCCAGGCATTTCCCCGCTTTTGGACGCCGGCGCACCCTTATCACACCGTAAGACCCGTCTCTAAGCGCTTACCCACTTTTGAACGCCAACGCGACCTTATCACACCGTTAAACCCGTCTCCAGGCATTTCTCCGCTTTTGGACGCCGGCGCACCGTTGCCGCAAAAGTTTACCCTCTGCATAGCATTATCACCCCTTCTGGGCGCCTGCCCAGCCCTACAGCGTCACCCCCCATCCGTGTCCTTCTTCGACTTCCTGGCTCCTCCCCTTCGACATAAAGTGATCCTACCCATCTCCTCCCTTTTATAGTGTCTGGGCTTATCTCATTCATTCCAACTGTGGTAAACACAACAGTCGGTCCTTAACATGTTTGAACATGACAAAAGTGGCCCAAAACATCCTTTAAATCAAGGAAAAAATCTAAATTTACCACATTTTCGTACATAACTCGACGGGCTGAACACGATGGTGCTGTTAGTTTTTGGCGGCAGGGCCTGGTTCTCGTGCACAGACACACACACATGAAGTGCCAATTAAGAAGAAGTAAGATACAAAAAATAGCAAAAATAAAAAAGAATGAACAAGAATGGAAGGATGCCGCACTCCAACAGGACTGCGGCGGGTGTTGGCGGTGGGCTGCGGCGCCTTTTCTTGACGCTCCTCGCCGCCCCACGACGCCCCAGGAAGCCGAGGGGTCACAACGCGCGGGCATCGCCCATACCTCCGCCGCCGAGTCTGGTTCGAGCCTCACAACGCGCGGGCATCGCCCATACCTCCGCCGCCGAGTCTGGTTCGAGCCTTATTGTGTCCTATGTATAGTTTAAACAGCTCCATTGCGCTTGCTGGACAAAAGCTTTCTTGAAAGGCCTAACAATGTACGAGAACACAAATTTAGTGAAAGTTAGCCATCATCGGTAGCATGAACTAGCCGTGGTTTTTCGCCTGCATATTTCTTATATGCCTTTTCATGGGGATCCCCGAAAACGTATGGGAAGAGCAATCCTTGCCCTTCAAGAAGCATCAGAGCAGTAAAACTCACCTCAAAGATTTCGTCGGTTCTGCAGGAGAACATTGTCACAACAACTCACTTTTTTCAAGAATGTATTTCGTGGCCAAGTGCTCCAAAAAGAAACCATCCTAGAGACCCGGATTCTAACTGAAAGATACTTTGAACCTTCCTCTATTTAACGGTGAAAGGAGTGGAAGAACGTATGGGTCCCTTACGGAGAAATAAATCATCGAACGTTGTACAATAACTTATGTCCCTTCTGTATTTGATCTGGTGACGTTAACAAGAATCTGCACCACGACTTTTACTGGTAGGTTGGCAAACCATTCACAAGAAGGACTAGATTCTTACTGTTAATGCGTAGGTTATCTTTGCTCAGCACTACTTCTACCATAGTGACATTCTTTGATTTATTTCTGGTATTACAATGAAGGCACTACAAATTAAAGCGAGTAATTAATAGGAGCAGAATCTGGCTGAAAGTACACGCTTACGGTAGCGAGTAACATTTCACCCAATAAATCAAAGAAATTACAACGGCTAAAACTTCGTTGAGAAACTGCTTATATTTCTCTGAAAATTGTAACGAAAATGTTATTTGGACTGCCTTTTTTTCTTCCACCAATTCTGTAGCCCAATTTTCCAAACGGAACAACAAGAAGAAATAAAGCAGAAGCTCGGTGGAACTAGCACTATCTAAATAGCTCGTAATGCTTATAATGCTGTCAGTCTTTTAACCTACTGACGACCGCGCCTTTTCTATGCTTTTTCCAATTTTCTGAAATTCTGGCTCCTCTCTCGGCTCAGAATTTTACATGGAAACTCCGATATACGTGTGTATGATCACATTGACTCAGAAATTTTATTACCCTACATAGAAATTTTATTACCTTACCATCTAAGGGAGCCGCTGAGATCATTAAGACTTGATGATCTGTCAAACTAAACCACGCAAAAAAGGCTCAGCTCACCGGGTGGGCCGCGTCGGTGGGTTGAATCAACACGATCTGCTCGGCTGGGTTGGATTTCTCATGCGGAGCCATAAAAGCAACCGACGCTGATGCAACACTTTGATGCGATTTCCGGTCGCAGTTCGGTTGCGTCACCCTCACGGAACTATATCGAATTGTTTGCGCTGGAATACCTTGGTACGTAGTGTGTGATTAGGAAAGGGAGGGGGGGGGGGGG
>JARK01001346.1:1749366-1762824 GCA_000688135.1 Ancylostoma ceylanicum | reverse complement strand
ATATACAGTGGCGGCCACATATTTAGCACGCTGCCAATTTTGGGCGATCAACTGATGGAAATATAAAATCTGTATCTCAGGAATGGAATGAGTTATCAGGACAATACTCGAGAGTGCGATAAGGCATCGTATTCTCCTTCGCGCCTCAACTTTCTTGCTCCGGGAAATGCTTCTGGATGGAATTGCACGCATTGAGAGNAATTAAATTGCACTGAGAGACGCAAGCAGTTCTCTTTAATCAGTCCATTTTTTATGGGGAGGCATATGGGACAAACGGAGCGAAATCTGCATGCCCATTACTCTTCTAGGATGGATGCGAGGTGAAGTCATGCGAGCGAAGCGAGCATAAAGAAAAGTCTGGAAGTCCGGCGTCAGCCGGACGGCCAGACTGGTATATACAGTGGCGGCCACATATTTAGCACGCTGCCAATTTTGGGCGATCAACTGATGGAAATATAAAATCTGTATCTCAGGAATNTAGGTCGTCGTACGAGGGCGGGTTGAAAAGTTTCCGGAATGACAATAAAAACGAAAGAAATCACATGCACTCAATAGTTCATATTTTTGCCTACTCCCATGGGAGTTCAACGCATTTGGTCCGATCTCTTCCATGCCATCCGTTCTTTCCCTACAATCCCCTTCTGTGAAGCAGACAAAATAACCGTCTACAGCTAAAATTCGCTCGTCGCATAACCATAATCTTTCCTTAGACAGAAGAAATTTGATTTCCATGGACGACGACGAAGTCAATAAAGAAAGATAAGCTGACAGGGAAAAGTTTCGAACTCGATACTCACAGGTTTCCGCCGAGGCATCGGTATTTTTAAAACGGTCATACTGTCATGCAGATGCAAAGGTGTTTTACTTGAGCAGACAAGGGCACTTCGCTAGAATTCCCACTTCAAATTTTTTCAAAAATCTTGGTCGATATGACAAAGTAACACCTTCTCCGATATTTAGCGAAATTCCCTCGGCGGAAGCGAAAACAGGTACCACCACCACTGCACGGCAATAGATGGACCTTTCCTTCTTCGGACCCTATTTTGTGGTCTCATTCGAAGTTTCGAGCATTGTCATATATCCAGAGCGTAGTACTAAATCTAGGCTTTATTTTCAGCTATGGCTTCCTTTCCCAGTCCAAGGTAACTGGCCAAAACAGGAGGCTAAGTTTCTCGTTGGAATATGTTCTTTTTAAGATTGTGGAAATGCGGCACCGCCTTTTCAAAAAGTTTTCTAGACTTATTATCTCTTGTGAAATAAAAACTTATTGTACATAAGGGATGCCCAGAAGCTTCTCGATTTCGTACAGTGTTGATTGCCACCCGCAAAGACGACGTCGGGCATTTTATATATAATTTTTGGAACAGCGGCCTTTCTTCAACGCGCTGCGCTTGGTTCACTTTCTGTTGGCGTGTAGCTACGCTCTATTTTCCAAACCTAAAAACTAAGTTTGGGAAATGAGGACGATGGTGTGGTGTCACCGGCATGCTAATGCGATTTGATTTCCTTTCCGTTTTCCCGTCCAAATAAAACTATATTGTGACCGCCTGAACTCCGTCTCTATCGATAGCTGAGTGCATTCCAAGTTGCTTGGATTAAACTGCTTGTCAGAAAAGGACTCTTTGTCAGATCGACTTGACATTCTTAGTGTTTTCATATGAGGGACTTATCAATACAATGCCATAAAAATGTTTGGAAAACAGCAACTATATTGTGGTCATTCCGGAAACTTTTCAACCCACCCTCGTATATTCTAATTGTCCTCTGACGCCTAAATTTAAAGAGGAAGCACCATATATTTCTGCCCTCATTACGCCACCTCCAGCGTGTTCTACCCTCATTTGAGTCTGAACACACCGCCCCGTCCTCTTTTATGTGTCCATGCTGATTGTTATCAATGGATCACTCACAGCAAACAAAGAATGATAAATCAATTCCCGTGTTCATTCCAGGTTGAATCGGTTACATATAGTTACGATTAGCTATTTCACCCGAGAGAATGATTAAATTGCACTGAGAGACGCAAGCAGTTCTCTTTAATCAGTCCATTTTTTATGGGGAGGCATATGGGGCAAACGGAGCGAAATCTGCATGCCCATTATTCTTCTAGGATGGATGCGAGGTGAAGTCATGCGAGCGAAGCGAGCATAAAGAAAAGTCTGGAAGTCCGGCGTCAGCCGGACGGCCAGACTGGTTATAAAAATGAAAAGTAGTCTCGTACTCTCGAAGCCTATTTCGAGATGTATGTGCAAAATCCACTGGAGATCCGGGTAGATAAGAGCACAGGACGAGGCTGTTCCAAAAATTGCTCGGATGAGAAAACCAAGCCTTAGGTTTCGAGGAGCATAACTGGCCTGGATCTGGATCTGTTGGTGGCATAGCCATTCTGCAGCATTTTTACTCTAGTTTTCAGATCACTTCAACAACCTAGCTGCTTTCTTGTCTTTTACTGGAAAAATTCCTAGAACGCAAATTTGGTGCAAATTAGCCATTACTGATAGCATGGAGTAGCCGTGGTTATTCGCCCGCATATTTTCAGGACTTTGATTTCTTGAAAAACCCCGGATATGGCTGGAAAGAGCACTTTTTGCTCTTCAAAATGCGTATGGAGTGTGAAATTCATTTCGAAGATTTTGTGGATTTTTTAGAGAAAATTTTCACAACAACCCTTTTTTCTCAAAAATTTGTTTCGAGGCCAACTGCTCGATAGCGAATCCTTTCCGAAAAGCGGGTCTTAACTAGAAAATACTTCGAACCTTTCTCTATTCGGGAGAGGAAAAAGCGAAACAATGCATGGGTTCCTGGCGGAAGAATAAAAGATCGAACGTTGTACAATAACTTATGCCCCCCCCCTGTATAAGCACGTGTGACGTATTGTCTTTCGTTCTTTTCATTTGGCTGTTCCTGTTTGGGCATCACTGTGTTCTTACCGTAATAAACTTTCATCCCTTATCCCTTGTTCTTCTATTCAAGGAGTCACACCGTGCCCGTCTAGGGCACGCACAGTGTGCAATTTCGCACATCTAGCCGCTCAAAATTATTTTCTCGAAAGCCCCTTGAGATATTTCAACAAAACTAAGTGCATATACTCTACGAACTTCACTTTCTTCATGCACTGCACATCAAACATGTAGATGATGTTTTCCAATATTTTTCACAACTTTTGAACTAGTCTTCAAAGAAATGCAGGAGCAAACACGATTCACTCGCACCTATCTTTTTATTAATTCATATAATAAGAAACAAATCAATCAAAACAATTACTCATGTATTCCTTCTACTACTTTTAATCTATAGAAACCTCAGAAGAAAACCAAAGAGAGAGATTCATAAGTTGGGCTCTCATAAAAAACCTAGGACTTCCGATGAGATGCTGAGCGATTTTTGAGAGCAAGGCTTGCTTAGGGAAGTTATATATGGATCAGAAGATATTAACAAACGATGGAGAAGGTCAATATTCCCATTCTGTCTTGAGTTTTTTCTGGAAAATTATTCATTGAAATCTCTATTCTCCTTGTTCCGCGCCTCTTGGGCCTCTTCGGATAGTTGCCCCAATAGGTAGTATGCAGGATTCAATTATACTTACACCGTGCACTAGGATCTTGTGAACAGTGACGGCCATAAAAAACCACGGATACAGTTCTATGTACCTTTCTCTCGTTCTCGTGACGTAACCGAAGACATCTTTTGATATGGCATATCCACAAGACAATGCCTCAAGGATAATTCCAAAACTATGTATCAGTACTTCATCAATGCCGGTTATTCTTGCAGTTGTGCTGGCGTCTCTGAAAATTCTTCGCGCCGTGTTCCCATCGTTAGAGTTCCCTGATGTCTTCCTTGGAATGTCGATGCGCAAGCCGATCTCCTCTCGGAACTCTTTCTGAATTTTCTTTTTTCTTTCTCCGACTTTCTTCTTATCTTGACGCTCCTTATTGCCCATTTCTTCACATCAATTCTAATCTAATCAATTCTATAGGCAATATGCAGAATACATTCCATGGAGCGGATCCACGCATGTAACGAGGATATGCCGAAACCCAAGGTTGCTGGATTCTCTTGTCGAACGGGCAGTCTAAAATCGTTCATCTCTTTCGGCCAGGCTCCGCATATATAATACCTTTGGGAAGAATCATAGCACGAAAGAGCATTACACACTTTGCCATCTACCATCGTCAGAAGAAGCTCGTGTTTGACTACCGCCTTTTGTCCACTGTTTAGTTTCACGATCGTCTCTGCCAAGTCCCCGATCTCATTCTGGACCCTTTCCACTTCCTCTCTGATCACCGCTGACGTCTCTTTGGTGAAATTCAGCTTGACAGGTCTGCAGTACGTCGTGGACGATGGTCTTGGATTTTTCCAGATTACAGTAGATTACAGCTGTTTCCAACACAAGTGGCAAAGGTACCAAAGAAACACAGAACAAACAGTCATTTGATTTCTCTTCCGGAATCTTTTGTTTATAACAGCTGTGTTCCGAATTGCCATCACAACCCCACTTGGATAGCAGTTTGCAACGAACTTCGTGTGATGGAAAACGCCTGAAGACGTCTTCTTGCATACAGCACAACCACATGCAGATGTGGTCAAATAAAGCCTGGAGTCGAATTTCGGTGTGAAAATCCGACACAACGACATATTCCTCTGACGGGTAGCAACGCTGCTTGGACTCTTGCACTTGGTAGTACGGCGGATAAATGTTGCAGCCATATTCCCTCCCATTATCACGCAGATCCTTATAGCCATTCGCGGAGAGCCCAAGATCTAACATAAGGGCAAGAGCTGCGTCTGCCGTCATCATTTTTGGTGAACCTCCTTCTTCTTCTTCCCTTTTCTTTGCTTTCTTAAACTTTGTCGCATGCTCAGGTGATGCAGTTGCAACTTGTCCGACAATGCTAGCGGCATCTTTTCGACCTGATTCACGCTAAATCATTTGAGTAGCTACAACTAATTTGTTTGCAGATATCCCCTGAAGCAAAACCTTCGCCTTCTTCCTTTTTGTTGAGACACTGCATTCATCAAAATTCTTTTGGGGACGTCCTGGTTTTGTCGCTGGATGAGACAGTCTTTTGGGAACGGCGGCTATCACATTTCCCTCAAAATTCACTTTTTCCTGGAGCCATGAATGGTTCGAATCCAAAAAAACGTGTCTTACTTCTTCCACTGCTTTCCCATCGCTTGTAAACTTTGGAGCAAAACAATGCCACTGTTCACCCAACGGATCTCAACACAATGCGGGGTGAGCGCTTCAATCCCAGTTTCTTAATAACGTGTCTATACACAGTGTCGGTCCTTGTTCTTGAGCTACTTCCATACCATATATCAGAAAGTGTTCTTCTGAGGATCTTGGGTTCTGTCTCTTAAAATAAATGTTGTAGAGAGATTCGCAAGTGGTTGCAAAAATAACTATAATTCTCGTGAAGAGAAAGAAAAATGCTATGTAATGCGCATATTTTTGTAGCGGAGACATGCGGTACTCTTTTTGAATTTTGACGCAAATAAAAAACTGTCGGCCGTCTCAAACTCAATTTTTGGTCCTTTTCTCATGCCTTTCTACCTGTTGCAAATAGATTGACTAGAGCTAAAGTAGTCATATCTAAAAGGGCGCACCTTGATGTGTTTGAGGCATTTCTTGTTCACCTTTGAAATATCACCGCTCACGGTTGAGGCGCCACGGAATAATGAGACGAAATTTTTGATCTGATTAGCCCGCATGAGCTGTTGTAGAAGCTTTAACTTTCCGTTATCGTGCTGACAATATCAAGTGGTCACATGTCGGAAACCAATCCTGTGATGTGCAGGGATGGTTAAGGGATACCTAGGCGCTGTTACATTGACTTTTCAGGAAGAGTCGAAAATTACATTTCGAGTGGCTAGATTTGCGAAATTGCACTTTCTGGCACGGTGTGATTCCTTGAATAGAAGAACAAGGGATAATGAATAATCCTGACTGTAGCTGTATTTCAAATACTTGCAGAATCTGCTCCCGTCGAGCAACGTCAATGAACCTCTTTTCCTGGAGGCCCAGTCTCATGTCAGAATCGCTTCTAAGATTTTCACATAGAAAGAACCTCCACGAGCTGTTGAAAATAATAGTACATAAGACTCCGTGCAAAAATGCCAAAAAAAAACCGTTTTCGAGCCCCAGTATAACACTGTTTCGGCATCATGTACTCCTTGCTCGTTACGCATATAGCGTTGTTTTTATACTCTTAAAAGGTGGATTTTGGGGAGCCTGAGGGCGGGAGAGGGATTGTGGAGGGGCAAGGTGCTTTCTGAGTAAATCATTCCTAGGTGCGCATATTCCGAGTTGATTCACACTCCTTGAAGGAGTTCTTCATCCACCCTTCAAAAGGATAAAAACAACGCTATATGCGTAACGAGCAAGGGGTACATGATGCCGAAGCAGTGTTCTCCTTGGCTCCACCCACAGGATTCGCAAGAATTGGAGCTCAAATTGGTTCTTTTTTTGGCAGCTTCAATTGCGCCTATGTGTTTATCATTCTGTACAGCAGCTGTTACAAAGCTTTTTTCCCTGCAAAATACTACAGAAATGATTCTGAGGTGAGACAGTGCCTTTAAGTGATCATCACAAAAAGCTGCGTTTATCATTTCAGCACTGTTGTTAACTAAATCATTAATGAAGTGGGAGCAGATTTCACGTTTCTGGGCAAGAACATCCCGTGAAACAGCTAGTACTGCTTCCCGAGCAAGTCTTTGTCATTTCGAACGTTTCCCGTTGAGCGCGTGAGAATGAACCCAAAAAAAGTTCAACAAATCCTAGCTATTTTCAGAACTCTGTTACATTCCTGACGATGTTAATTGGTTCTATTTGTGGTGTTATAATTTTATTTGCAACAGTTGTTACCTATTGTCAACTGGGTACACTCAGGGCCAGTCCTATTCAGTTTAGAAAAATCGAGTGCAACTTGTTAATTGTCGGTATGACTACCTCCATCAGCACTTTTCTACTATCAGTTGTTGAGGTAAGCTTTTAGAGGTTGTTGAACTCTCTGTCCGTATTCTACAGAGGGCTCAGCCATGACGAACTCGAAATATGTCGTCTCTCGTGGTAATATCCCAAAGAAAAAGAGCAAAACCCATGCAGAGTACAAGATCATAGCAGAGATCTTTCCCATTCAAACTAGACACAGAACGATTGATAAGAAGGCTACCTCTATTGACACCCTACACTTGACACCTACAGTAGGCGTCAATGGCGGTGACCCGTCTGCGGCCTCGAACAGAACGCGGCGCGACCGCGCCGCTTACGCTAGAATCGTCGCAGCAGTGGCTTATCTGGGCTTTCTTGATAGTTGTTCACCATATTTGATGATAACTTATAAGAAAACTAACTGACTATCAAGAAAACCCCATAATTTGATGTCCTGGAGAGGATTCTCGCTCAAGCGGCGTGGTCGCGCCGCGTTCCGTTCGAGGCCGCAGACGGGTCTCAGCCATTGACGCCCACTGTACACTCCCTATGTACATATCACATCTCCACACATGGACGAATACATGGGGGCCTACATATAAATGCGCAGTCAACAATTAACAAAGAAGACTAACAACTTAGTGAACCATGGAGTATCCAAACAAAACAACTAACAGAAATAAATAAAAATAAACATAAGCCACTAGGGATAGATAATAATCGACATTAATCGATCATCAAGTTCCCATGCTTTCATGATATTCTCTAATTTTTTTTCCTGTAATACTTCTTGATGACTTTACACACGCAGTGTAATCTTCTTCTCCTTAGCGTCTATCCCGCGCATTCACGGGGTCCGCTGTTTTGGTTCTTCTGCGCCATAAATCTCGATCCTGAGCGTCATCCTTGGTGACTCCAAGCTCTCTCATATCCTTGCATACGGTGTCCTTCCATCGTTTTTTCGGTGCGCCTCTGGGGCGCTTTCCGGTAACTTCCATCTCCAAGGCCTGCCGGGTAGGGTGTAGTGGTGATCTTCTCATAACGTGTCCAAACCACCGCAACCTCTGTGCACGCAGTTTTCGCTGTATGGGCGCCGTCTGCATCATTGTTCTTATGTCTTCATTGCATACCTTATCACGTCGCGTAAGTCCACATGCCCATCTAAGCATGCGCATCTCCGCCGTGTTCAACATCCTCTACATTACACGCAGTGTAATAACTAATCATAATAATGATTACCAGTCTGGCCGTCCGGCTGACGCCGGACTTCCAGACTTCTATAGATGCTCGCTTCGCTCGCATACTTCGCAATAAGTACNTGATGGTCCAGGACGAGTCGGCGGAGGTTATAGGCTACTTTACGCCAGCAACTATTGATTGATTTATCGATTATATCGATTTTATTGATTTTTCGACGTTTTTGCTCAGAGACTGGCGAGGACATGCCCACTAGGGTTCCTGAGTACGCTGAACACGAATATGACAATCACTTTGCACCAAATTATCGATTTATTGATTTTATCGATTTTTTCTCCAATTTTGCTCAAGGACTAGCGAGGACATGCCTACTAGGGTTACTAAATGCGCTGAACACGAATATGACAACCGTTTTGGGTGAGGGTATCGATTTATTGATTTTATCGATTTTTCCCACTTTTGCTCAGGGACTAGCGGGGACGTGCCTACTAGGGTTCTCCAGTGTGCTGAGCAAGAATATGCCATCCGTTTTGGGTGAGGGTATCGATTTATTGATTTTATCGATTTTTTCCACTTTCGCTCGGGGGCGGGCAAGGACATGTCTACTGGGGTTCTCCAATGTATGAATATGACGCAGAATATGACGTGATGACGAATAGCAAGAATATGACGACTCTCTTCACGAAGTTATCAATTAATTGGTTTTATTGGCCTTTCCCACTTTCAAGGGGGTGATCACCGATGATTACTTGAAATCCATGTACATATTTGTATCCTGATTATCCGCATGAGCGTGAAAAGTCCGGGGTAGTAAAACTCCCGAGCGAAGCCGGGTATGGCGTCTAGTTTAACGATAAAATCATTCAAGCAGCCACTTCCTCTATGGTTCTCTGTGACGAATGCGGGCGTTCACATAGCTGATTCAATGAGTGCTGATCCACGAATTTCGGGAAAAGAACCAGAGAATCCCAGCGTAGGAGGAGCAACAAGCATCTGGAGATTTGCTCAGGCCAACCTTGGAGGAAGAGGGGGGAATTACTGTCAGTCCTGTCAGTCATTGTATCCGTGTTGGACTAGTTGTGTCGATTCTCTTATAATGTGTCCTTATTTTTTTCACTCGTGCCAAAGTAAGGGGGCCATGCGGAAGAAAGGATATTATCCATTGGAGAACATGGACAAAACGCAGGTGTAGAATCATAAAATCAGGACCACCAAATCAACAAGCAGATTCCTTCAGATATGCACTTGTCTACTAGTCTTTTGTGTTAAAGTAAATTCAAATAAAATTCTCGACCCAATGTTCTAGGTTTCACAGACGAATCAAAAATTCGAAGCTTTTCTCGTTCATGCAGATGTACTGGCATCGTTTTCTACGCATAATCGCGATAATTTACACTTCAGATGCGTGCGCGATCTCGCTTTGAATACAAACAGTTTGTACACTGCCCTTCGGGGTTAAAGTCCACTGCTTGTGTCTGTTTGTCACAGCGATGTGTATGACGACATAAAGACATCTCAATAGAAACTGCAAGCACTATCTATGGCGCAGTGACGCTATCTGCCGGGTGATTTCCCAAACAAGCTGATGTTCGACGCGATCGCTGATCGTTTAATAACACTCTTGCCTGGCGATGTAAGCTAATAAGTTATAGGGAAACAGGGGAGGGGATGGCGTAAAATTGAATAACTTTAAAACAGTGATCTTTCTGGACCCGTGTTCATATCCGTGGTAAGAGCACATCACTCTTATGAGGCAGCCAGCCTTCAGGAATTATCTAAAATTATTATGACGTAGACAACACATTTAACAAGGCAGCGATTTGGACCAAAAATTAGGAATATTTTTTTAACGAAGCCCCGTAGTGTTTCCAGGACTTCAGTTGAAATTTTTAGACAATAGAATGCTGCAGATTGTTTTACTTCATCTCAACTATAGAAAGTGGCAGACCGGGTTCCATATACGCTAGCAGCAATGTTATAGTTGTTCGGCAAAAGTGTAAAATTTAATGCAAATTTCTGGACCCACCCACTTAATAGAAAGAGCTTCCACCTAATGAAAGGTTTGTACATGACGTCATAAAAACACTAGGCTCATAGTAACAGAAATGCTAGTTTAAAACGATCAAAACTGGACATACAAGGAAACATTTTGCGAGTTTTAATAAGACTTGTATTCGATATTCCACTGGAGTGGTTTCTGGTAATGCTCACTGCACTTCAGGAAGACCTAGTTTCTCCGTTTTGAAAAGCCCTGAGAGCTGCTAAGCTGCTACCCATGACGACATTCTGTCGAGCCTGACCCCCTTGCTGCCGACTTAAAGCCGTGATGATGTCTTCCTACTTGAGCGATAAAAATTTCTGAAGTTTGATTCCCGTGATATCCACCATTTGGCGCACCACTACCTCTTGCAATACTTCGGAAGTTTGAAAGAGTTTCGGTAATTATAATGATCCACCAGTGTTGTCTGTTCACTTCGGCATACGATGTAAGAGTACAGAAACACAGGCGGTCCCTCAACTTCTGCAAAATGAAAGCCACTATATACGTTGTCAGTCTTCATCTAAGAGGATCCAGCAACTTTATATAGATACTGATATTCTTGATTATTGTGCCACACAGGTTGTTAATTGAGCACGTTTATTAGGCCGTCGTTTCGACTTTACGTCGTTTTCAAAGGCCTGAAAGTGGCACAATAATCAAGAATATCAGTATCTACCAACAATGCCCAGGTTTTATGAAAAGAGAACGTGGAAACTTTATATAGAGTTGCGCAGTTTTTATGAGCAGCACTGTATTCAAAACAGAGTGAAGAAAATCAGCTAGACCAGCAGGAATATTCGCTGACGCCCACGCTAAGTTGACCCCAAGCAGACAGGGCGGATTTAAACCAATGGCTCGATGGAATTCGAGCTCCACTCGTCACTGCTAGCCTGTATTAGCACGCCTACCACTGTTATACTGCAGATATATAGATGACTGTTTCATAGTCACCTCAACACAAACTGAGATGGACGACTGCTTCAACATCCTCAACAAACAGTCAGAACGCATCTGCTTTACGAGAGAAATCCCTAAAGATGGTTGGTTGGTCTACCTTGACACTCAGATAAGTCTATCTAGCGGCATGGTCAGGGTGAAATGGTTCCGTAAGGCTGCTTTCAAGAGCATACTTGTTCACGCTACGTCTAACAAATTGGTGATAGCAGAAGCATTCAAAGCATGTTTACTTTGCATTTGTCAGAGTAGTAAGTTTTGAACAGACTGCCATGGTTTTAAGGTTCAGCGCCACAAACATCGTCATTAACCTTGACAAAGGAAAAGGACGTGTAGTGGAACTGTAGCGCAGCTAGACACGGGATAGACAAAACGAATCGAGATTAGAACAGGTTTTTGCTGTCTGCCTATTCGTGGTAGACAGCAAGCATTAGCACATTGCAGACAGCGTTCAAATGATCAAAAATTAACATTTAAGGACGGTGAGGAAGGGTGAAAATCCGAACACGAACAGCTTGAAACTATTGCGCCCGTCGAATTCGTAACCTAAGTAGAAATTTAATACATACTTGGTTCAACCATAGCCACTGCAGCGGGAGGGAGTGGGGGAATTATGGAGACCCACTAAAAATTAGCACCTATCAGTTGAGCAAATTGTTTTTACAATAGGCTTCAGAGGACGACAGACGCTCACTTGGCAAAGAACCACTACCGACAATACTCTACTGCGATGCTGCTGAGCTTCCACCTGTGAATTACCGCTGTCATGTGTTTCCTATCTATTTTGCAAGACATTTAGAGGCTGTGCTAGTGTTGATCGATGGAGGACTACTTTATGCGAAATTATGCAAACTTATGAGCACTTCTAAAGAGAGGAGAATCAAATAGCCTCGCTTCTCGAGAATGACACCCTCGAACATCTGTTCGTCCTTATAGCTAAATACGTATGTAGACGGATTTATGGCACGCGGACAACTACCAGGAGTCGCTGATTTATTATGCATGAAATCCGCATCAGCAGCAGCAACAGTGATGGGGCCGACATTTTACAACTGCTACTGGTATCTGAATTTTAAAAAAATCCACTCTGTACAGCACTATTGCTAACCATTGTAGAAAATTACCGCGATTGATGGGTCGCAGAGCGTCACTCGTCTATCACTTCTTCGAAAATGAGGTATTTCCTTTGGAAAATTAGATTATGCAGGTCATGACAAAAGAAAGATGGTTCTTCAGTTCTTCATTACTAAAACGTTTTTGCACTGCAGAACGTAGTATTATTTATTATTATTGTATTATTATATATTACCAGTCTGGCCGTCCGGCTGACGCCGGACTTCCAGACTTCTATAGATGCTCGCTTCGCTCGCATACTTCGCAATAAGTACAAACGAAATCCTGGGAACCAATATCCCAGGGGCTATGAATATTTGGATGTAACCGGTTTAGTGCAAATGGTCACTTGGAATGATTTATTTTCAGCTGGCTGTTTTGGTCAAGTGATAACGGCCTAGTAGTGTATGTGAACAGAAAGAATAAGGTGGTTCATTCAGACACGAAGGGGACAGAGAGTGCGGGAGGGAACAATGAGCGAGTAGGTGTAGAGGAGGAAGGAAAGCATGTAGGAAAGAAAGCCGCAGTGGACCGGCACATTCCTTGCGTAGTATTGGACACGCCTCACCTCTGAAAGCCGGCACACCTTTGTAACCGTGGAATCCACCTCAAAGCGTCTCCCCACTTCTGCGCGTCGGTGCAATTTCATCACAGAGGTGGACCCGTCCCCCCCACTTTGGGCGCCGGCGTACCCTTATCACGGCGGTGGACCCATCTCCCCCCCCCACTTTGAGCGCCGGCGTACCCTTATCTCAGCGGTTGACCCATCTCCCCCCACTTTGAGCGCCGGCGTACCCTTATCACAGCGGTGGACCCGTCTCCCCCCATTTCGGGCGCTGGCGTACCCTTACCGCAGCGGTGGACCCGTCTGCCCCCACTTTGAGCGCCGGCGTACCCTTATCACAGCGGTGGACCCGTCTGCCCCCACTTTGGGCGCCGGCGTACCCTTATCACAGCGGTGGACCCGTCTCCCCCCATTTCGGGCGCNTCCGGCGCACTCTTATCATAGCAGGGGACCCTCTCGCGGCGTTCTTGGACGCCAGAGCAATTGTTCTCCATTGATGCACTCATTGCACACCACTCGTCCTTCTCCTTGATCTCCTTCCTATCCCACTCTACCACACCACACCGGTTTCTAGCCTTTTATATGATCTCACAATCACCATCACTGACCAATCGCAGAATTTCGTGACACACAGATAGTGAGTCACACATTCAT
>JARK01001346.1:1712852-1741154 GCA_000688135.1 Ancylostoma ceylanicum | reverse complement strand
TGCAGTGGTGCTATGTTTTTGACAAGCTAGGTCTCGCTTGATAGAGCTGGATTCCCTCTATTTTCTGATAACAAATGTACCCTGGATACTTGGGATATGGCGGAGAAGTTTCAGCGGAAACTTTAAGCTCAGATTTTTGGTGGCGCCAAATGCACTGATTCAGCCCAAAATTCCTGAGCGAAACAGCCACAAAAATAATTATTGACAACGGATTTGAGTGGGATAAAAAATATCCTCGTAGTCTTGAAGCTGATTTTGAGATGTATGTGCAAAATCCACCCGAAATCGGGGTAGATAAGAGCACAGGACGAGGTTGTTCCAAAAAACTGCTTGGATGAGAAAATCAAACGTTAAAGGCAGTGTGTCAGGTCGTTTTGGGTATCAAGGTGTCAACGGATTTCGATTCTTCTCGACGCGCTGATTCCAATGATGTACTTGAAATCCGAGAAAAGTGGTCAAAAACCCTACTTTTAAGGCAAAATGTGATCTTGGCATGGACGAGTTTCCCAGACCGCTAACAAAGAGGGAGCGATGAAAAATTGAGACTGTTTATCAGAATGAACTTCTGAGCGGCAGCTATTATAGACAGAACAAGTATCTCCGTGTTGGAAAACAATGCCGTATCCTCAGTAAGCTTCCATTGCGGAATGAAGCCTCTCGTACAACCGGCCGAGAATTTTGGATTTCTCGGCTAAAGGATCCCGTATTTTTCAGGGTTTTCGACGTCTTTTTGAAATTTAAAGTACATCTATGTGCTCAGCAGGCCGAATATGTTCAGATGAAGGGAGGTTGTGACGAGCTGACACACTGCCTTTAAGTTTCGAGGCGCACAGCTGGCCTGTATCTGGGCCTATTGATGAAGCTGCGTAGCCATTCTGCAGAATTTTCACTCTGGTTTTCCGATCACATCAACAATCTAACCGATGTCTTGTCTTTTAGTGGAAAAATCCCTAGAGCGCAAATCTGGTGGGAATTGGCCATTACCGGTGGCA
Source organism: Ancylostoma ceylanicum (assembly GCA_000688135.1). Classification (NCBI taxonomy): domain Eukaryota; kingdom Metazoa; phylum Nematoda; class Chromadorea; order Rhabditida; family Ancylostomatidae; genus Ancylostoma; species Ancylostoma ceylanicum. The sequence goes on along the minus strand of JARK01001346.1, from coordinate 1,740,162 downwards.
TGGGGTGGCCGTGGTTTTTTGCTCGCATATTCCTTACACTTTGCTTTCTTGGAAATCTCCGGCTATATCTGAGAAGAGCACTTCTCACTCCTCCAGAATCATCTGAGAAGTGAAATCCACTTCGGAGGTTTTGTGGATTTTCCAGGGAAAATTGTCACAACGACCTAATTTTCTTGAAGGTTTGTTTCGAGACCAACTGCTCGATAGCGAAACCCTTCTGAGAAAGCGGATCTTAACCAAAAGATACTCTGAACCATACTCTATTCGGAAGAGAGAGAGCGAAACAATGCATGGCTTCATGGAGGAGAAATGAAAGATCAAACGATCATGACTAATAATAACGGGCTTATACTGTGTGTAAGTGTGTAAGTGTGTGTGTGCGTGTCTGTGTGTCACGAAATTCATTCATCCTAAATTGAAGGATCAGTAGGGCGGCTGCCGTACACCAATCATAACCCCAAGTGGTTTACCGTTCCTCAGCGGGTCCACCGCTGTGGTGAGGGTACGCCGGCGCCCAGAGTGGGGGGAGCCGGGTCCGCCGCTGTGATAAGGGTACGCTGGCGCCCAGAGTGGGGGGGGGGGGGGGGAAGTGGGGGCNTCAGCGATATGATAAGGATACACCGGCGGCCAAGGTGGGGTGGGGAGGGGAGGGCAGGACGAGTCCATCTTATCGATAAAGCATTCGTATTCATAACTCATTCACATTCACTCGCCTTCAATTCATTTAAACTTCTCTGCTGCGGTGGTATGCTTTTGCGTTCTCATTTGAGGGCAAGGGCAATCATGACTTACCAGCTTGATCATCCGGCTAAGGCCGGACTCCCAGGCCTCTTTTGAGGCTCGTCTCCCTCGATTCGTATTCGTGTATATGTTCCCTCGCACTGAGCGCTGTGCATTACTTTCACAGGTGTGTACCCGTCCAGGGGCATTATCTCCACTATTGAGCGACATCTTTCCCACTACCGTGCGCCGGCGCCCACTCTGGCCAGGCGCGGAATTCCCGACACCGATGTCGAGGTGATCAGCGATCACGTAGAGCGGGAATTGATCTGACCCGCACAAAAAAGGAATACGACATGCACTGTATTCCTGCAGGCAAGAATGCGCACGAACAGCCGCAGAATCGCATCCGTAACGACGAGGGGCTTCAACGACAAACTTGGGAAAGCTGTTGGTGATCGACTATGACTAACGACGACGTGACTCCTCGACGATGAAGCTATTCCAGCGTCCCTTAAAGGCAGCGCTCACGCTCAAAAACGACATCGATTTTTTTGTGAAATTCTACTCTAGTGGATATACTTGTGCCCATAACAGAGAAGAAACCATCAAGAAGGGCAAAGTTTTCGAGGAATACTGAGTTGTACATCGCAGGATGAGCCCACGCGGACGAGATCTATCGCCGCAGATTTGTGTGCCCGCGGCGTTGCGGCGGATCTCCGTTATGGGAAAATCCTGATCGATGCCATATCAGTTGATAAAGACAGCCAGCACCCGCCGATCAAAGGGAATGGGGCGGGATTGAGCATGGTGGGCGCTTTGTACATGCGTTCGAGCTCCATTACTCGAGTAATTGAAAGAATTGTAGTGATTCCTTTTGCACTGACGCTCTATTGGATGGTAGCTTCAAAATTATCAGAAGCGCAGGGAAACTTTTTTGAGCGTGAGTACTGCTGTTAGCGATTCCAATTGCGAACGGAGTAGGACAAGGCGACACTGTATCGCCGAAATTGTTCACCACAGTGGACAATGAAGTTACTTGACTGGGAGGGAAGAGGAATTCGGATTGATGGGAGATTCCCCTCAAACTTTCGCTTCGCAGACGACATTATCCTTTTCTCGAAAAATACCGATGAAGCGGAGATGATGGTAAATGAACTAAAAGCAGCATACTTGGGTTCAGTATTGTGAACTGAAGTAAGTAAAAGGATAGGATTGCGAGTAAATAGGACAAAGACCCAGTTCAGAAAATAATGTGTACTGCGAAGGAGAACGAATAGAACTCTAATCCTATGTGTACTTTGCATGCTCAATGAATATGGAGAACAATCTCAAAGAAGAACCAGATAGAAGAAGAAGAGTAGGCGTGGGTCGCATTTTGGCCTCTCAGGGAAGCCACAGACCAGTGGGTCCTGACCTCCGCGTTCACCTTTTCGACTGTACAGTTAGTTCAGCGCTGTGCTACGCTGATGTGGGCGGACACTGCGACCATGTCAAAAATGCTGCACACTATGCATAGAGCTGTTGAGCGTTGCCTTCTGAGATACAGCCGGCGTACCCAACATCGAGCAGGGCTTCGCACTTCTGACTTACGGCAGATAACTCGTCTTCGTGACCCATAGGAAAACGTTTCGAAGGCAAAACTCCGATGGACTGGTCATGCTATGAAAAGGGAAGACGATACGTGAACAAAAACAACTTTAGAGTGGATCCCAAGAGAAAGGATGGACCAACTAAACGCTCAGTTGGAAAATAATCAGACCTCTCGTGAACGTCATCTGCGACACACCTAGATCACGGTAGCGAGATAACGAATCGAATGGAAGTCATGCCGCGGCTCGCACAACAAGCGACGACGGGCCATCTAAGCATCTAACTGTTAACAATATTTTCGTAATCGCGAGAGGACGTGGGGGACGTCAGGCTGTACTAAGAAATAGAACTGGACACATCCAGGAGTCAACATGAAAATGGAAGTAAACACATCCGAGGGTATACTGGTTGTGTTCAACTATAACCACGGATGACTCTACCAGCACTTTTAAGTCCTCCATGTGTCTACCATAACTCCACCATGAGTCCACCATTATAGTCANTCGATGGACTGGTCGTGCTATGAGAGAAGGGAAGACGATACGTGAACAAAAACAACTTTGGAATGGATCCCAAGAGAAAGGATGGACCAACTAAACGCTCAATTGGAAACGAATCAGACCTCTCGTCAACGTCATCTGCAACGCTCCTGGATCACGGTAGCGAGATAACGAATCGAATGGAAGTCATGCCGCGGCTCGCACAACAAGCGACGCATCTAACTGTTAATAATATTTTCGTAATCGCGAGGGGACGTAGGGGACGTCAGCCTGTACTAAGAAATAGAACTGGACACAGGAGGAGGGGAGTCAAGATGAAACTGGAAGTAAACACATCCGGTGGTATACTGGTTGTGTTCACCTATAACCACGGATGACTCTACCAGCACTTTTAAGTCTTCCATGTATCTACCATAACTCCACCATGAGTCCACCAATATAGTCACCGATGTGTTCACTAACGTTCAACAGAGCCACGCCCTCTTTTACCTCCCGATGTGTCATCCGGAAGCCTTGGTTGANGATGACTCTACCAGCACTTTGAAGTCTTCCATGTGTCTACCATAACTCCACCATGAGTCCACCATTACAGTCACCGATGTGTTCACTAACGTTCAACAGAGCCACGCCCTCTTTTACCTCCCGATGTGTCATCCGGAAGCCTTGGTTGAGTCATCCGTGACAGAAGGTTGACACAACTAACATACCCTTAGAAGCCTTCACTTTGAGTCCTAGATGTGTTACTCAGGCACTCGTGGTGTTCGACCCCAGCACAAAGAGATTTAACCCCGCCCACTGCCATGGAAGAGGCGACGTGCTGCTGGTGCCGTACGTGCTCTGTTCCTCCCCTCGAGTACTAATTTCTACAGCNCTACCAACACTTTTAAGTCCTCCATGTATCTACCATAACTGTGTGCACTAACGTTCAACAGAGCCACGCCCTCTTTTACCTCCCGATGTGTCATCCGGAAGCCTTGGTTGAGTCATCCGTGACNACCAACACTTTTAAGTCCTCCATGTATCTACCATAACTCCACCATCAGTCCACCATTATAGTCACCGATGTGTGCACTAACGTTCAACAGAGCCACGCCCTCTTTTACCTCCCGATGTGTCATCCGGAAGCCTTGGTTGAGTCATCCGTGACAGAAGGTTGACACAACTAACATACCCTTAGAAGCCTTCACTTTGAGTCCTAGATGTGTTACTCAGGCACTCGTGGTGTTCGACCCCAGCACAAAGAGATTTAACCCCGCCCACTGCCATGGAAGAGGCGACGTGCTGCTGGTGCCGTACGTGCTCTGTTCCTCCCCTCGAGTACTAATTTCTACAGCCAGACGTGCTCTGTTCCTTCCCTCGCGTATCAGCTACCACTCACTCACTTCCGGGGTTCGACCCCAGCACAAAAAGTTTTTATCATACAGTCCTGGCTTATCATTTTGCTGATACTAAGACGAGGAGTATATAAGCAGGCCGTCGGGTGTTGTAGCTCAGTCATGTCTACGCTTCGGCGAAGACTTGACGAGACCTACGGGACTCGTCTGGCCGGCTGAGGCCCGGTGGAAACCGTGGCCCAGCTATCGGTCAGGCGAGATGCGTGGGATGCGGTCGCGTGCGGACGCGGCGCGGACATAGAAATCCGCCGCGTGGCCGCGGGGCCCACTGGGCGCAGGCGCCTGCGTGTCCAGGCATTCCACGCGTATTTTTGCTTTTTGCTCGTTATCGGAGCGCGACAGTGTGCTAAAATGTAAACGTGCAAGGCCACGTCTAACACGATATGACACGTGAGGGGACGAACAGAGCACGTCTTCTGAAGAAGCGAGCACGTGAGGGGTGGAACGGCAGCACGTGAGGGGACAAACAGAGCACGTGAGGGGACGAACAGAGCATGTGAGGGGTGGAACGGGGGGTTCGACCCCAGGTGTAACTGGGGTCGAACCCCCGTTTGTGCTGGGGTCGAACCCCACGAGTGCCTGAGTACGCCGAAGTTTGCGAGTTGTTCTGGACGTGGGGGGTAAGCGCGGGGGCACGGTAGGGGGACGTCGGGCTGTTGAGCTGGACCTGGGGGGTAAGCGCGGGGGCACGGTGGGGGGGACGTCGGGCTGTTGATCTGGACGTGGGGGGTAAGCGCGACGGGGGCACGTGGGGGGACGTCAGCCATTGTGGGGGGTAGGTGCCCCGCGATTGGGGGTTCACCCCCAGGTACATCTGGGGGTGAACCCCTTTTCTACCTGCAGTCGACCCCCACGAATGCCTGAGAAAGTACCCGGCCGTGTAATTACGTACTTTTAACAAAGCACAGGAATCTTCGTGAATATAGAAGGACACATCAACGTACGTATCAAAACACCACATTGTTCTCGACCCCATGGGACTTCCCGCTAAGGCATAATTTCGTTTTTGTTCTGTTCTTCCTGCTTATCTTCAGCTGATTATACATATAGTGTTTTGAAAGACTTGACAACGGTGGTGAACTATTCGTAATAGATATTTTCTGACAATGTGAGAGTTTCTCTTCTGCTATTTTTTGAGGATTAGCTGATATTTTAAATCGTGTCATAAGAGTACACCAAAGTGCAGACAACTGGTCTGGACTGGAAGCTACATGTTATGTTAGAGGTCCATAAATATTAGAGTTTTTTCTAATATACTTGGAGAAGAAGACATGCACTACTTTATGCAACACCGTTCCAGTACCACTCCTTTTTGCCGAAATCCGTCTAAAACCTCCAAAGTCCTTGGAAGTGGCCCAAATTCGATTTTGAAACCACTAATTGAGAGCAATCGATCTCCTGATCCCAGGTATCTGTATGAAAGTGGTGATTGAGTTGAAACTAGCGAAAAATCCAATGTTTTCCGTCAAAAAATGCTGCAGGATATGCCTTCCATTGGCCCAGTCCGTTTGAAAAAAAAATGAACTCAACCGCGATCTCATATGGATATTTGGAGTGAGAAGTCCGAGAAGTGTTGAGCGGTTGGTCTAAATTTAATTTTGGTCCACTTCCAAAGCCTTTTCGGAATTTTTGCGGAGCCATCTCGGGATGCGCCGCGGAGCCCTATATCACCTGCGGTCGGTTCGGTTATGGCTCCGCGGAATTTCCAAACTGCTTGGGTAATATTTTATTTCACTTTGATACAAGGATGCTAGAAAAAAAAATAGTCTAAACTTCATTATCTGCGAGGAAACAGTTGTCAACGTTCAACAGAGATTTCATATGAAACGGCTATAAAGCGCCTCTGAAAGTATGGACCATACAATAAAACCTTACCATGGGTAATGTCGAAGTGAGACTCTGGTCGGGTTCATTAAGTTTATTTTAGGATTTTTGTCGGAAAGGTCCTCCACTGCTCGCAGTGTTAAAAGATCTTGTTCCAGCTCGCTCACGAAACAGTACGATTCTCATCGCTCCTTCGATCTAATGCAGCCTATTACAAGTTTCCTGGATCTCCCATGAACATCTCCAGTAAGTTTCTGGTGGCTTTTTAAAGCTATTGGCCTATCCTGTCTACATATGTCATTCCCTTCAACATGTTGATTGAGTGCAAAGGTATAGATGCTACAAGTGTTTCCTTGCCCTCCCAGTAATTCTGTTATTTTTGCCTACCATTTGTGGAAAAAGGTAGTGCGAGGCTGAACCACTGAAAAATTGTAAAAATTTCTATGGAAAGTATGATGGAAATATCACTGAAAACCAACATAATACGGCGGGGTGCTTATTTGGAACTTAGCGTGATCCCTTTTTATCCAGCACAGATTCGGAAAATTTCATGCTGGTGCACATGGAATTTAGCGATGGCCAATGAAAGTACACAATCACGTAGATTGCGCTGCAAACACTAATTCGAATCTTGCATGATTTCATGCAATACGACTTAGTAGAATTTGGAAAATGCACTTCCATCAGGGAAAAGGCATCGGATGGTTTTTCTGTTATCGAAAGCCAAAAATGCTTGCTTTAGATCGCACGGTTTCCATACGATTTAACAATTAATGGAAATGAAAAATTGGAGAACAAAGTTGGGGAGCGTTTTCAAATTAGTGGATGCTGGAGTGGATTAAGTGTCTGGAGTGGCTTATGGATTTATCGTAATCAGAAAGAGACTCTTCCCAGCAAGTGAATGAGCACTCTACTAATTTTTTGTGAATAAACAGTGGGAATTGTGGGAATAATTGTGTTTTTGAAGCATAGACTTTTCATGATTATGAGAAAAACATCTGACAATTCAGATGTTTTCGTTTCTTTTTTTTCAAGCGGTGCTTTCCTTCCGGCAGAAGGCAACTTCTTTTTTGAAAAGTAGCTGGAACGAATAGTCAAATTTTTACACGAACCATCTCCAAATGTTTAACGTCATTGGGATTACCCAGGGTAGGCGTGTTAACGTACCCACATTTACCCACAAGTAAGACGCACGCCAAAACGTTTACCCTGGGTAATCTCAGTCATGCATCCAGGGCCAGATTTTTTTCGATAGTAGGATTTAGAGACGATCCGAAAAAAATCGTCAGTGCATGTACATACTTCCGGACTCAAGTACGTCATTGGGCATATCAATAGCATGTTAACTTACCCAAATTTACCTTTTCCTACCACCAATCAACATGTTTACTAATGGCGTGGCGTAGCCTATAGTCTGTGTTGTACTACGTACCTGTGGTGAGTCATAACCATGAGTGCGAAACTACTCACACTTTCAAAAATTTATTCTGTCATATCCAGTATATTTAGCCGTGGAAGAAAGAAAAACAGTGCCATATATAAGGGTGTAAAGCTGTGGATGCGCGTTTTCGCGTGGAACGAAATCTATTCCAAGAAACCATAGCACAGCGTCCCAATCATGTTTGTGTATTAGATAATCTCAACTACCCTTCACCGTCCTCCATGCAGGATATGAGGTTCCTTCTTGAAGAAGTCAGTGCGCTGTGAATCGGAACAGGGCGCCCCCCCCCTATCATACCGNGTTGTCGGGAAATGATTGAGACACTTCACCAAAAATTCTTTCTTAAATGCTTCCCACATGACTTGTGCCCAGGATATGTGAGTATATGATAGCCTCGCCTCCGGGCATTTACGCCATGGGTATGGCAGGGCGCAGCGCTGCGCGTTTGTTCAAGTAGGAGCGAAAATTGGCGGGCAACTAATTTAAGTGATTTTCTTTAACGGGCTCCTCTTGAGTGCCAGTGCGAGCAAGGGGGACGACTATACCATCACGTCATTTGGCTCGGTGCTCGTCAGCCATACAACCATAAACCGTCGGTTCTGTCCTTTCGTTTTGGAAGATATGTCTCCTCAAAGGCATTTCCCAACTAGGCGACCCCTCGAGCTTAGGAGCAGAGCATGCTAAGCCGGATTCGTTGGCAAGCAACGGAGTGGGTAACATCAACTTGTACAATAGTAAATTCAGGGCGATGGCCATCGAGTCATCGACGATAAAAGAGTCATCGACGAGTCGAAATGCACTTTTCAGTCGACAAAAATCACCCTCATATGGTTTGGCGATTCGTCTTCAGCAAGAGGAGCAGACATGGACCACGTTGCCATACTCTCCACCCTTGTCCAATCTTGCACTCTTCAACCGACACCTTGTTCAGTCGCTCATGCACTCTTTGGCCGAGCAACACTCCGCCAACTTTGACGATTTTCGATCATTGACTGATTAATTCTCTGACCTGTAGTTTCCCCATTCATGAACCCGTGGACTCAGGTGTGCGCCTGAGAGATGGCCCCAGGCGATGGGTATGCATTCTGGTTACAACGGGTCCTGAAGTTTCCTAACTGAAGAGAAAAAGTCCAAAGAGTGATAAAAATCTGTAGTGTCTCAATCATTTCCCGACAACCTAACAAATTGCATGCTCAAATTCTGTGCGTTGAGGGGATGGGTACTGAAGGATGGCCGAAAATTATCCGTAACAATTTAATTTAGAAACGTATAGGGAATTACCATGAGTTTAGATTTTAATGAGATTTTGTGGAGGCTTCACTTATTAATAATTACCAGCCTGCTCGATTGGCTAACACCGAACTCCTAGGCTTCTTTTTGCTTTGGTGTGGGGCATTCCTCACATCATGTGGGCCCCTCCTCACCCCATCAGTATTCCATTTAATCCCCTTTTCCCATTCCTCCGCTTCGAAGCGCTCATACCATAGCTGCGGACCGGCCGAGTGACGTCTTCCTTACCACATATGTATGAGAGCCGGAGCGCTCAGCATCCATTTGTGGATCATTTTTTAGCATCGTTCACGCTGTGGGATGTCGGGATCCCATTCACCGTTAGTGAGCCCGTTTCTCTGAATGTTCCTGAATATGGGCGCCGGGGCATCATTCACCCATCAGTGAACCCGTTTTCCAGACATTCTTCCTTTCCAAAAATTTTTCTGAGAACTCATCAGGCCCTGCCCTCCAGCATTAACCAAAATTTCAATTTTTTTTCAATACAACGTGGACGAAAGCAATTCTGAATAGCCTAGCTATGCCTCTCTAAGATGATGTTCGGAGTTCCTTGTCGTAGTGAGCTAACGCAAGACAATTCAAACCGCAAAATCTGTGAAGTTTTCGTCTGGTGCTATCCAACACCTTAGTCAGGTCTCTCGAAAGGTTCCTTGTGCATTATTTTATTAATTTTTAGGTAAGAGCAGAAGTAATTTCTGGCCATTCTGGGTGAAATTTTATTGCTGCAAATTTTATAACCGCTTACATTTGATTACTTACTTTTACTATACGTATTTGAATGAGTTTTCAGTTTTTTTTCTTGAAAATTATTTGTTTGTGGATATATGTACGTATAGCAGCGGTCAGTCATCCTTGCATCACAGAATGCCGCCCATCTGCTCTGCCGCGCCGCCACTCTATGATGATGCGTAGGTGGTGCGGTGCGGCAGAGTAGACGCGCGGTCAATTATTCAAATTTGCTCTTATTTTTGCAAATTTTTGGAAATTTTACCTCTGGAAATCCCCACCACTCAGATCGCTTATTGCCAGGGATTCTATAACACCTTCCCTTGTCAGTGGTGTCACCATTCCGTCTACGCAACATTTTTCCAGCTCTGGATGAAGCAATAGATTCTGAGCTGCTTTCCACAGATGGCATGGATCTTTATGTGATCGGTAAGCATGAAGGTGGAGGTCGCTTCACGCTGCTTACCGAGGAGCTCAAAACTCAACGAACTGTCGAACCTCGGCGGTTGGATGTTGTCGACTTCAAAAGTGAGTGGTGTTTCAGTCACACTGTTGTTTGAATCTGCCATTTGTAGAACCTGCTCAGAGCTCTGTCATCGTTAGCCTTATCTTACGTAATTCTTGCTCACATGCGTAACCTTTTTTATCGAAAAAATCATCTATCATATAGTTTTTCCTGAATTCTTTACCAATTGCTGCCATCCTCCTCCATCTGGTTGCTTTGCATATTTCTTGTTTCACATCACTTTCACGTTTTCTCTCCTTTCTTGTAATTTGCCATTTAACTTGGACCTCCCACGTGCAAACAAACAACTAAATAACCAACCAAATAATCAAATAAATAAACGCTCTTTTTTAGGCATCCTCTGCTATATATACACCAGTGGCACCACTGGTCTTCCTAAAGCAGCAGTTATGAAACATTTTAGGTGAGATCCAGGGCAGTACATAGCCAGTGTCTAGTAGAAGTATCCAGTTCCAAACTATCTTGAATTTAGGTACTACTCTATGGTGATGGGTGCTGCAAAATCGTTTGGTATCTATCCTTCCGACAGGATTTACGTTTCTATGCCAATTTACCACACTGCTGCTGGAATCCTCGGTATGAGATTTAATGAATTCATGAAAAAATCTCACCTTAATCTGTTATTCGTTCCTTCACGATTCGGTCAAAGTTGGCTGCTACTGTGGACCACAAGGTACCCTAATCTTCTAAGATATTCATTGGGATTTAGTAAAAATTCTGATAAATGCTCATATCGAATGTGCAACGAGGATGGCATATTTTTGTTCTCATTACTTGGAACTTTTTCAGAATCGTCTTAATCGCCTCGGGGTTTACAAAATTTCCGTGAAAAATAACAAAATTCTCTTGACAAAACATTTTTGAGCTTAAAAGCCACGAGATCCTTTTGTTCCTTGTTGAAATCCATATGAACCAGGGTTGTGCGCCCTAACGTTTACCATTCCACAATAGTGTACATATAATACAAAGCACTATAGGAGGGCCAAAACTTGAAATTTCATTTGCACATTTCTACAGGAAACAGCAAAATATGATGCTTTTTACAATTATTCGACGTTCATTAGCATGATTTTTATACCTTTTCTACTTTTTTCACCTTTTCTCTGCGCACACCATTGAATGTACGCTAAATGAACAACCCACTAACGAGCGCTCGCTTTTTCGCAATTTTCACATCGTCCTAAATTCTGGCTCATTTCTTTGCTACGAAACTTTCATGGAATCTCCAATATAGATTTTTATAGTCACATTGATTTGAGTCACATGCTAAAAAATGGCGCGGTTCACATTTGACCCGCGCCGTCGTCAATGGCGTAAATAAATAAACAACGCAACATTCCCAATGTTTAGCCATCCTTAACATGTGTAGGCGTCAACATGTTCACCTTGGGTGATGTTAATTATGCATTCATGTCCAGAAGAATCTGTAATCGACTCTGATTACAATGGTATACGCAGTAGCTCATGAAATTCTCGAAAAATCCCTTTTCGATCCACTTATATCCGGAGAGTTTATTATGCGTGCGCTAGGGCAGCTATCACGAGCGGCGGCGAGATCGCCGGCGTGGAGTGCTCCGTGTGGGAGTTGTCACAGCACGGGCGGTTCAAATTCTCCAGAATTAAGGCGTTTACAAAGGGGTTTTCTGACAATTTTGTAGGGTAACACGTATACCATACTGATCAATGTAGTCTGCAGATTCTTCTAGTGTCAAAATCTCAAAATTGATCCTGAGGTGAAAAACTGCCTTCAAAGCTTCAGCAACAACATTTGCATGACCTATCTATGCACTGTACATAATTATTATTCTATTAAACCTCTACTCTGCTTCAAATTTTTCAGTGTTTCTCTTTAATTCGCCTCTCTTGCTTTGAAATTTTCTGATTTCCATCTACAGATCCACTTAATTCCTGGTGTATTGAGTTTTATCCTCAACCGTCTCACCCCTTACCTCCCTCAAAGGAAAGGTTACAGAGCAGCAACTCATTTTTCTCCAGCACTTTCTATGATTAACAGATACGTGCGTAAGGGAATAATATTATTGTAGTGGTCCATAAATAACTTCCCAGTTGTAAATGGTAATCACTTACGCCAATATGGACTGCAATTTCATCTAATTTGTGTGATTTCATCGTTCTCTGATCACTGCTATTTTAGGAGTCGGGCAAGCGCTTTGCAGAGGATCGTGCTGTGTAATCAGAAAGAAGTTCTCCGCTAGTAACTTCTGGAAGGACTGTGTGAAATACCAATGTACGGTAAGTGGTGTTTTCCTGGTTTCACCACATTCCAACGTTTAAATCTCTGGAATTTCATGGTCACCCAAGACGTTTTGAAGTTTGAAATACTAAGAAGGTGCACTTTCAATGTGTCTTTTGAAAAGTAGCAGGGCTACACCTGGCTAGTGACAGGTTATACCGCTACGAGGAATTTCTCGACGTTGAGGACGTGTGCTGTCGGAATCGCGTCGACTTTGTTCTCACCGCGACCATACAAACTGTAGGGATAAAATGCTTGCTTCTAGGATGTTCGTGGATTTTCTTTCTCGGAAGGAAGGCTGGCCCGGGGGGGAGCCTCGACTAACCAAGACAAAGAGCTAGAATTCCTAAAAGATGAGTCTAATTTTTCGCAGGATTTAGGGCAATTATTGCCCATGTGCATCCTCCAGACCACCATGGATGCGCACGATTACGCACGACAGCAGCGAACGCGTGCGTCTCCCCTGCGACAGCGTCGCGTCCGGGGTGTGTCTCTGGCCTATCCTAACACCAATTAGTCGCACGTACGACGCACGCACGTACTGAGCGTAACTTGTTCTTCTGTTAAAGTGCACAGGAGTACGCCAAATGTTCTCGAGACACTGTACCGGCTTTGTACTCCACCCCCTTCTTGTGAAAAAAAAAATTGAATACTGAGGATAACAATGTTACTGCTGCTTTTGATGATAGGTGACAGTCATGTATTTAGGCGCGTCAGAAAACGATAAATATACCAATATTAGCTATTCCTCTGGTAATTTTATTGTTGCCTGTGGGTTATTGAATTTTTTTCACTTGAGGGTGCAAAAAGATTGGATAAATCCAATCATTTACAAGACAAGCTAATATTATCGGGTCTAAAATAGCTAGCTTGTTCGCGAGATAATGGGCTTAAGGTACTAAATGGGTTTTTGGATGAGAAAAAACCTATTCATTTCAGAATTTGCAATTAAAAATTGACCAAGTTCGCGACTGAAAATAAAAAGCTTCAAGGATTAGAGGTTATGGATATTGTTACAGTGGTTAACCAGTTTTGCTGATGTTTATGTACAATAAGAATGATAAAGTGGAAAACAGGGGCTGGAATGAACGCTTCCTTCTTTTTGAAGGGTTGGGGCATACAAACTATGATATCATGGTGGCAAGGAAAAGCTGCTGTGGAATTATTGTCTAGCAATAATTTTTTCACGGAAAAAAAATAATTTTTTTGCCTCCGGCTACCGCGCCCCTATTTTATTTCCAAGACCGAGTTTTTGAACCTCATTCTTGCACCCCTTTTTGAGTTGAGTTACAGATATGCTTGCCAACCTTTCTAAAGCTCGTCGGAGACATTCATGGGTGACTATTTCACTGGGCAGGGCATAACCAATTACCAAAATAATTAGAGCAGAAAATTTACCCAGGTTAGTCCTGCTAACGCTCCAATGACCTCTACCATCACTGAATTTCCGCTTGCCCACAAGTGGTAAACGTGTAAATACCCTAAAATTTACCCACCGTTAACACAGGCGTCAGCGCAATCATCTTGAGTAATCTCAATGATGAATTCAGATCCAGAATTCAATTAAAACTTGATGCTCATTGGAATATCCTCACAGAAGCCACAGAGTAAAGTCATGGAGAGCATGTGCCAAACCTTGAGCAACCGGTAAACGTTACCCTCCCACCCACCTCTATAATGATTCCGTGTTCTACGGATAATTTGCGCAAAACTCCCTAGGAAATTCGTGCGCGAGCCCTATTCGTCACTATTTTTCACCGAAGAGGTTGTGCAAACATTCATGCATTTTCTTTTATCCTTCTGAGTCTGAAGACACCCTTGAGATTACCCAGGGTAATTGCGTTGACGCTCTTATTAACGCTGGGTAAATTTGTGATGTTGGAGATCTTTGTGGCGTTAACACGCTTACCCTGGGTAATTTGATGATGCGTGCTACCCCCGTCCGTCTTGCCTGGGTGACATTCCCTATAGGTAGCTGATTACCCACGTAAGTCCTGAGTTATGCATGTCGACTCTGGAAAGTGGAACATTTACCCCAGAGCGTCATTCATATTGCCGCCATAATCGAAAACGCGGTGTACCGTTGCGACAGTCTAGGAAAATTTCCACAGAAGATTTGAAAAGGCTCCAGTATTTATTCCGAAAGCCCTCCCCCCCTCCCCATCCTTTCCAAAAAAATCTGTAGAGTGCACCTTTTCATTGTTTCAATGACCTGCTGAGAAAAACTCTGCGTTAATCTTCTTCCATCACTGTCTATGCCTAACCGATGAAATCTCCTACAAAATTCTAGGCCTCACAATATATCGGAGAAATCTGCCGTTACCTTCTCGCACAACCTGTCGTTCCCGAGGAAGCAACCCATCAGATGAGATTACTCTACGGAAACGGGCTACGTGCTGAAATCTGGCAGCCGTTCGTCGACAGATTCCGCGTGAAAATCGGCGAGGTCTATGGATCAACGGAAGGGACTTCAAACCTCGGTATGGTTTGCTCTTTCCTCCTATGCAATTGAGACTTTCTCGTGTAAACCCACTTTTTCCTTCCAGTGAACATTGATGGCCATGTGGGAGCGTGCGGCTTCCTTCCCATCTCACCACTCACCAAGAAGATGCATCCTGTGCGTCTGATACGGGTCGACGACAAAACCGGTGAAGTTATTCGATCCCCATCGGGGCTTTGCATTGCCTGTAATCCCGGTAAGCCTATAGCATCATCGTATGGGTTAGTTTTTAGGTCCAAAACTTCACGTTTAGGAGAAAGTGGAGCGATGGTGTCGACGATACGAAAGGACAATCCATTGCTGCAGTTTGAAGGTTATCTGAACAAGTCGGAAACCAACAAGAAGATTATCAGGGACGTGTTCAGCAAGGGAGACAGCTGCTTTGTTTCTGGTAGGTGTACAATGCGATGGTCATGCGCCGTATCACTGAGATTACCCAGGGTAAACGTGATACCACTACATTAATTCACCCACCGTTGACGCGGACATCAACACGTTTACCCTGTGTGATCTCGATGATGCATCTAGGCCCAGAAAAAAGGAAGAAACAAAGAAAGAACGATGGAAAAGCTTCAATGTACTTGTTTCCCCATATCCTAGGGTCCGGATGCTTTACTGGACTAGGACTCGTCACGCGTGACCAAGCAAAACCAGGCTAGCAGAAACTTTCGCATTCTGCGTCTCTTAGTATTGCGTAGTCTCTATGCTAACCAACAACGCTAGCCGTCCTTGGCTTGACTGGTTGTTTTTTCATGAATTCCAGCCCAGGAATTGACTGTGGTAAACATTTACTATGATGCCCGAACTTACTTTTTACCTAGCACTCATCAGCATGTTTACCCATACCTGACGTTTATACCAAGCTGCTGCCCGTAGGTACAAGGTTATCCATTCTTCCAATGGAACATCAGGACCTGGATCTTAGAAGTTCTAACCCCGGGTGTAAGGTTACCCGTGTTTCAAATGATACGCCAGGGCCTGCTTTTGGATTTCCTAACCTCTTTTACCTGTGGTAAACCCGTCATCGTACCCAAATTTACCCATTACCCGTCATCGATCAACATGTTTAGCTGGGGCTGCATTAATCATTCGGATTACTCAAGGTTAGCAGCCCACAAATTCATCTATTGTTGACACGGGCGTCGACACGTTTACCTTGGGTAATCCCAGTGATGCATCCAGACACTGTACGTAACGCTGTCTCTACCCAGCTGCTACCCAAGGGTATGAGGTCACCCATCCTTTCAGTGGTACCTCAGGGCCTTGGTCCTAGACTCTCTACCCCTCTTTCATTTCTTTGACCTCCTACCTTTTTCCAATACCTGAATGCACCATTTAGATGACCCAGGATAAACGTGTTGACACCTGCGAGAACGGTTGGTAGAATTGTGTGGTATTAGAATGTTAACCACGGGTAATCTCAGTGATGCATGTGGCCCTAAGTGTGGAAATTGTTGGAGATACCCCATTGAATTTTTTCGAGAATCTATCAGTTTTGATAGAATCGAATAATCGTCCGAAAAATTTTAAAAGACTAGACCAACACTCTGTGCTTGAGCCTCCGCATGACCAATTCGAATAATCGATTGATCATTGGATTTGCCTAATATCTATGACATTGGCGCACTTTGCATATGCAATGAATACCCGTCTTACAGGAGATCTTCTGTACTGGGATCGCCTCGGATACGTCTATTTCAAGGACCGAACCGGGGACACATTCCGATGGAAGGGTGAAAACGTGAGCACCACCGAAGTTGAGGCCATTCTACATCCAGAAAAAGGCGTCGCTGATGCCACCGTCTATGGAGTGGCAGTGCCAGGTATATCACCTCTTCCACGTCTTTCCTACTAATTATTCGTATGATTCATTGCAGATAGAGAAGGTCGCGCCGGAATGGCAGCCGTTGTGCGAAACGGCGATGACCCTGCTGATGATGACGAATTCGTGGAGAGGATTGGGGCACGACTAGCTGCCAGCTTGGCCCCGTATGCACTGCCGCAATTCATCCGATTGTGTCAGGACGTCGACCGGACAGGTGAGGTTGCCTTGTGTAAATTTTCCTTATCCTTTTCAGAAAATGAAATCACCACAGCACGCTATTTTTGCTGTTGTTTGCAGTATTGTATTTTTATCCAAGTGCTGGAAGAGTAAGAATTGGCACCACCACTCTCTCTCGAAATCTCAAAAATTCTTCAGCAGCCTCGGACATGGGGTGAAAGATGAATGCTGTTCCTTACTTCCCGTCCTACCCAGAGATTTTCACATGAAGTGCAACGGTAGATGCACCCCACCTTCACAGTGGATAGATGTAGACGGGAAGAAAATAAAAAACCGATTGCTGGACAGGATCACAGTTGGTATTTGGTTACTGAAGCAAACTGGGGCGACTCAGGATACAAGAAATCAGCTCAATCGCACGAAATGCAACGATGCAAACCCTGGGAAACAGGCTTGGGAGGGGAAAGAACCTACTGCATGTGCTCAAGCACAATAATAGGAAAAGTTCCTGTGCGGTGGCTTCGAAAGATACTCGAAGCTGTAACATCAGGCTGTCAGGAAGGGCTTTTGATTCTCTCTCAAACCTGCTAGGATATTCTAACCAGCACTTTTCAGTTGCTTGTTATAGAATAGCGAACAAATGAAGAGCGAACGCTATTTTTGGATGATCATGGTTGGTGACTTCAAACTCGGGCACTCTGTACCGGAGATGTTTGGTATTCTTGCATTAGTTTCGGCTCGGAATCCCCTTTCAAAACAATAGATCGTATAACTGTAGTATATCTGTGTAACTGTAGACGATGGCGTTTAAGCGATAATATGAAACACGAATAAGTGTGGAGTAGAGACGTCTCCCCGCCTCTAAATTTTCCTGAAGCAGACCTTCACACTAGGTAGGTTGTGTTAAGAGGTTGATGGTGCTGTGAGGGTGTCAAACATTGGCAGCAGAGTCCTGGTATTGTAACTTCGAGTTAACATCAGAAAACCCCACTACAGATATGGTCGGCAGTAGTGAACAGAAGCAGGTTTTCCCCTGTTCTAGGGTAACGCTGACCCTCACACTTCAAAACTGACCCGGCAAAACCTAAAGCATTTTGGCATCGAGGTTCTCACTCATTCTCCTTATTCCGCGGACTTTTCTCTTACTGAATAACTTAATTGAGCTCCAGATGTAAACTCGCCGTAACTGCGGGCTGCTGCTGTGGAGCACGTTGAAATACCCTTCTAAAAGTTTGTAGATTTTCGTCATCTCAGGTGGCACACTTCCTAATATATGTACTATTAGGAAAGATGTAACAATTGTAACTGGTGTTAAATTGATGAACAACGTTGTGTTTGAGCCGAGTTACTACATTTTGAACGGAAGTGGTTGTTTCGGCAATTAATTCTGCACCAGCCTGGTAGTTAAAGGCAGCACCCACGAAAAAATCCGTCACCCGGGTTTCAACGCGATCTTGGGTATTTATCTATGAGGAACATAGATAAAGCGTTCTTTTGTCCCAAAACTCATAGTGAAACGATTTTCGGATATTATCAATTCATTGCTCTATAGCAAGGTGGCCGAGTTACGCGGATGGAGTAGATCAAGAAAGTCGATAACGCTGCCTTTGTTGCCGACAAATTTCTTAGCGCAAATGGATATTTGAATGATTCTGCAGCTTCTCTAGAGAAGAAAAATCAGAAACAAAAAGGAATTAGAATGTTCATTGCAGAAACATTCTTCTCGAAAAGAAAGAAAACTTATGGTTAAGTGTAAAGAGCCAAAACAACCGAAATTCATACCATGCGTAAAAATTTGACAATTCTGAGTAAAACGAGGGATGATATGGTCGAATAACAATTAAGAGGTCCTAAATAGAGGGAAGCAGATTATCACAGTGGGGAACTTTTCGAAACGAGCATTGAAAACAAGCGTTATTTCTGGAAAATTGACAGATTGGGGCAGAAAACAGCTGATTCGCACTCCGCTACAACTCGCCTGGGGATCCCCGGATCCCATGTTCAGCTTGTTATATCTCGAGAATGTGGATGCCTTTGGTGGTGCAACTTGCGTAAAACTACTGGGACTATCGTCCAGACCCCGAAACATTCCAATTTTTTGACACGAAAATTATCGTGGGTGCTGCCTTTAAATGAGACCCATTTTCAGAGAGTAATCTTTCCTGGCAAGAAGTTGGTTTTTTCAGGTACATTCAAATTGGTGAAGACAAACCTGCAACGACTCGGTTACAAACTGAACGTGCCCGAGAACAAAGTGTACATCTACAACAATAAGCTTCGAAACTATCAACGTCTCAACGAGGAAATCCTCGACGAACTGGAGCAGGGCCAGTACCCGCTGTGAGATGTCCCAGGGGCAGCATTGCATGATCAGGTGTAGCATTTCATTCTTTCGTGTAGCATTCATGGCTTAATAATAGAGTTTTATCACGCTCATCACATACACGTAATCGCTGTAAGCCGTTCGATAAACTGCTAGTGCCTTCCGTTAACTACAGGTGTTCACTTCGAAATCGCTCAAACAGAGCCGTATGCTTAATGTTGACCGCTGCCTCGCTTTACTTTTCGCGTTCAATTCAAGCACAGCCATTCCGTCTCTCTTTCAACACGTATTCATCTTTCACAAACAGAATCCTGTGAAGTATTCTTCTACCTAGTCGTTCGTCAGTTCAGATCAGTATAGTTGTGGTAGCATTTGTTGTGTGTGTGTGACATTTTTGTTGACGCCTTTATTCCTTTAAATTACAGAATTATGTTGTCAGGCAACATTTCCTATAAATATTTCGCATATGTGCAGTGTCTTTTCGGAACCCATGGGATCACCGGGCCTTGGAATGGAATTGCGAGTGTGTTAGATCTCCCCGTCCTTGAGGTTTGCAGGAAGCGCTCGCTCTGGAAATGGACTTCGATTTCCAACGGTTCCCTCCTCGCTCACATGTAACATTCGAGGTAGAGCTGCGAACACGCGAACACTGTGGCTGACTGTGATTGCAACGAGTTTCCGCCTTGCTTACGTCACGCAAGTTCCGTGAGAATTTCATGCGACCTGCACCGACATTCGAATGAAATTTACATCGGCCTTACATGGTATAAGCAATAGATGTGCATGAAATATTCACCATTTCGTAAAGTTACGTACAGTGACCATCGATGGCGGTGATCCATCTACGGCACCGGCCAAGACGCAACGCAACCGCGCCGCGCGCGTCGGAATCGATGTCGCCAGCCACTATAGTGCTTTTAGTGGGCGCTCTTCTTTCCATTTCTTTCAAATTTTATGATCTTTTCTTGTTTTCTCATGTTTCATAGCTATTATAGAAATAGCATAAATGCAGCATATGAAATCGATTCCCGTGCGCGCGGCGCGGTAGTGCTGCGTCCGTGTCGAGGCCGTGGATGGACCACCACCATGACGCTCACTGTACCTTGCTAGGTTACTTGTACAATGTCATCTTGAAAGTATTAGTTGCTTGCATGGCTCCAACCAAAAATAAATGTGTTTAACTTCATGCAATTTTCGGTTTTGTGATGCAAAAACCATGAAGTTTCTAGGAAAACGTGCACATTCCATGCATATCCCACGTGAACCGCGGTTTCTCTGTGCAAACATTGGTCATTTGATGCACTCCACGATTTTAGAATTTTTTGAGCTCACAAGAAAGACTGCTCAATATGTAGTCCGTTTTTTCAGTGTAGTAAATAATTAAATAAGTATACAAATAAATAAAACACCCACCAATCTGCTTAGGGTAATCGAGATTCAGCTCCTTCATAATCTTCACAAACTCGTCCTCGGATTTCGTTAACCGAGGATTGTATTTCTTCTCTTCACCGACCTAAAGCCAAAAGTTAGGAACAACCCACAAATATGTAAGGTTTCCCTACTTCTTACCGATGACTGGAGAATTCCTTCATAGTTGTGACCAACGTATACGATGTAGTCATCCGGCAGTGTGAATATTTTGTCAGAAATGGACCGATAAAGTGTACGAGGGTTTCCTGGAACCTCATAAATTCTAAGTGGACTTAGATAAAAGAAGAAAGGGAAATGCGGATAAACTGCTTCATGTGTCTCTATTTTCTTCTCTGTATGGAGGAGAGCACATAATTAACTTTTAATTACCTTGGGAAGTAGTCGGAATAAATTCAAACATGAAAAACCTCCAGTGGAAAACGGCCTGCATTCTCAACACTTCCTCCCTGCACTTATATCTTTAAAAATTGATGTACCACGAGAGAATGCTCAAAAATTACTGCCCTAGAAATTCGAATTAGAATATGGTGAGCGAGCTGCTGTTAGCGACATAAATACCTTACATAGTTAAGATGTTATGAAGGTAAATGGACTTAATTTTTTTTTCGAAATATTATTTCGAAACGGTGAAGATGTGGATTTTACAAAATCTTGAAATACTGCTAATAATGGATTTTTCGAGTAATGTTTGCTGGTGTTTTATTTTGCCTTCTAGGGTAAAATCTGAATTCTTCGAAAATCCGTTCTAAAATTTCTCTTAGCAACTTAGGAATTGATGATCTATGGTCGAACAACGTAGAAGACCGTGCTGTTAATGATTTTATGAATCGCAGATGACAAACTGTGTTACGTTGATGGCTGTTAATTACTAATTCAGACGGGAAAATGGCTCTACTGTCGAACTCCATGTGGAATTCACGTCCCTTCACTTTTTACGTATTATTACAATGGTGCTAAAGCTATGGCGCATTTTTCTCTAAACAATTCCGGTGGGATACCATCCCCTAAGCGGCTTTTCCTTCGTTTTCGACTGCCTGTTCTAGAAATATGTAGGCGTTGATAATGCAATGCTCATTCCCTGGAGCATTTGCAGATAAAATTGATATGGAATTCTCTTCGGCTGAAGTTTATCAAAACATCTGCGGAGCAGAATCGTCTTCCGTCATCCGTCATCCCCACCTTTATTTAGCAAAGTTTCTTGAATCAGTTTTGAATTGTGCAATCCCTATCCAAGGGGCGCCTTCTACAAGGATTTCTTTCTCTTGCGACCCTATGCCAATAGTGGAATTTGCAAGCTAAAACAACTGCAGTTTTGAAGTGTTTCCGGTTGGTAAATCGGGAATGTGCGCTGACTTTTCCGTTTTAATACGTGTTGCTAAACCTCTGTTCCCAATCATTTGAAATTATTCAAGAAACCGATTCATGACGTGTTTAGCAGCCCATACATTGTTGAATATTGCTCAATCTTTGAATTTTGGAAAAATTTGTTAGACCATCACCGAAATTGTGGAATTTTTTGTCATGGTTTAATGGGTTAAGGGAAAAATGAAGAGAGGTACCACCGCAAGTCATCAAATGAATAATTCAAAGAGCATTTGTGGACCCAAATGATAAGATCCAGGCAGCAATTGAATTCTTGCAATTGGTACCGGACTTGGGTAACTGAACCAAAATCTTGAGAGCCAATCGATATATCGATTACCCTCTTCTGCATATCTGGAATCGGAAGACGTGTTTATGATTGCCCCACAGCGCAAAGTTGACCTGTCATTCTACCACCTGCTTACATAGTAAAAGATGTCGAATGGTTACCGATATCATAATAAGTCTAGAAAATTTTTTAGTTGAAGTGTTGTCGTTCCGTTACTAGAAGTTTCATAGAAAAACGCGCATCCCCCATTTACCACCCCAATAGAACAGATGGGATTGTATAAAAACTAAAACGCATTTAAGGAAGGTGTGTACTTCACCTGCACACTGTAGTAATGTGACGTGAGTTTTTATGACATCGAAAACAACAGTATTTTTGGCGTCAATCAACGGCGAATGCTGTACTTACTCAAATGTTCCAAATCTAAATTAGCTGGTACAGTAAAAAAACGGGTGAGAAAACCCAACTATTACAGTCATCCGTTTAAGATTTTCGTCTATGATAGGGTTTCGTACACTCATCCACAAATTTTCAAATTTATCAGTTATTTTTACGAATTATCAATTATTTTTCGTACTAAATTTAATTTCCCAGACATTTCCAGTATCAATACAACCATGAAAACTTTTTGCGTAAAAGGATTTTTTCTGGTTTCCCCACAATTACCACAGCTGCATAGCCTGGGGGACGTTGAGTCCACGAGATCAGTGGTCCAAAAATGGAATTCCCACCTTGCTGGAAATCAGTCCTTCCACAACCTCGAATCAACAGCGAATCTCCTGTGAACACCATACGATGAGCATTCGAGACGTAGCTGATGCATCCTGAACAGAAATACCATTTCTGGAAAAATTCTGCTTCCCTTGCAAATCCCCTTTTTTTCCAGGGGACACTACAGTACGGACAGAGTACAGGTGGTGTACTGTTCTCAGAGGACAACAAATAGTCTTATTAACAATGAGCAATTGCCCTGTTTTCTATCTAATTTAATCTGGCACCTTTTATTCCAGGAAATAGTTATTTCACATATTCGTGTAATTCACTGCAGTCAAGTGATAGTAATCAGCACTACGTAACGCCAAAGTACACTTTCCGTACATAATGAGCAGATGCATGGTGTTCAGAAAATAGTCACTCACCATCTGTGTGCCCTGGCGTAGCGAGAACGTCGAGATGTTCATGACCGAACTTTATTTTGTCACCCTCTTTCACATGGAGATCAGCTTTGCCACCAGAACTCGCGGCCAGCACGGATTTCATCGATGGGAAAGCCTGTGAAGAGGATTCCGCTTCAGATTTGAGAAATTTCAGACAATGAGAAAAGTCAGATTTGCACACAAACCGTTTTAAGCACTGCAGTCCCCGTCACATGATCTGCATGGACATGGGTGTTGAGCCCGTAGAGCAAATCCAGGTCGAGCTCTCGAATAATCTGGAATTGGTGGCATTGTGCCATAGCATGGGTTAAATGCAAAAATTTTCGCGAGATTCGCTGGATTTTCAGGATTTTTCTGCATGTCTTCTCAGAACGAAATATTTCTGTACCCGCATTCGTCAAAGTTCTCGGCAGGTTTTAAGCTTCCCGCACGTCCAGAGTGGACGAGTTTCTTCGACAAAATATGTGATCTCACTATTCTTACCGTTACCTCTTTTCAACATGGAATACTCGTCCATTCTGGAAAAGCGGGTGGAACGTTCTCGGGAACGTTCATGAATACGGGCAGTGAAAAGAAAAGGGCGGTGAGATGTAGAATAATACAGAAAAATAACAAATAAAATGAATAGAACTCAATAAATAAATGAAAAATGAACATAAACAGAATCGCACGCACTTTTAGTGTTTAGCCTATAATCACCTAGGCAGCTTCCTGAACAAAAAAATCATTTTCCTGAAGGTAAGTACATATTTTTTCTGAAACTGATCAAAAAGTATTGATTTTCGATGCTTTTCAATCTTTCAATGAGGTGTCATGAATGGGACTTTTGAGACAGATATGCTGCTAAATTCAGTTCTCAGATCTTCAGCTTAGATTTTCAGTTTCCAATTTTTTGTTCCTCTAATTTTTTAAAGAAATACTTAGGTCTTCGCTGCTCACCTGAGCATCTCTGTGAGCCGTCTCAAGGACTGGATCAATGATCACGGCTTTCCTTGTAGCAGCACAGCCAAGGATGTAGGTGTAGGTAGAGGAGGCAAATTCGATCATCTGCAACATCGAATAAAAATCTCTTACATTAAATTTGACAAAAAAATATTAAACTACAAAAACAAGAAGTATTGAACTAACTATTGAACCAAAATTAAGGTACGGTTTTTTGGGTCACTTCTGGAATTCTGTTACCTAGCATATATACAGTAGGCGTCAATGGTGGTGACCCGTCTGCGGCCTCGAACAGAACGCGGCGCGACCGCGCCGCTCACGCTAGAATCGTCGCCACAGTGGCTTATCTGGGTTTTCTTGATAGTTGTTAATCATATTCGATGATAACTAGTAAGAAAACCAACGGACTGTCAAGAAAACCCCATAATTATATGTTCCGGAGAGGATTCTCGCTCGAGCGGCGCGGTCGCGCCGCGTTCTGTTCGAGGCCGCAGACGAGTCACCGCCACTGACGCCCACTGTACGTACTCACTGTGCATTATTAAGCGCCATTTTTTACTACATAAGGGATAAAATTAACACCAACCTGGCGGAAAATTAGTGCGTTCCTCATCTTGTCCTGATGCTTCTTCACTTAATTTGATAATCCTGAAATAATTCTCTACAAATCGTCTAACAAAAGCAAAAAAAAAAACAGGTGGATCAAGTAATAGACCGTTCACAAAGTCATTAATATATAATACGTAGGATACATCATAATCGCAAAAACATAGTTTAAAAAAGTGAAGCATGCATCAAATAGTAATAGAGAAGGAGAAGAGAAAATACCTACATGTTAGCTGTCGTCTCGCTTACTCTATTGTATGAAATAAAACGAAAAAACACAATAACAGTAAAAATGATTCGCGATCAGTTTCAGTTTCCGGCATAATCCTTGCGCGGAAACTAAAGCACAGGTTGTTGCATGTTTTGTAGACGAATTTTAATCATTCATCCATTAAAAAGTTTTGGAGCCCTGTTTTCATAACGATCACCATAGGTTACCATACCTTCGCTCACTTCTCTAAAAAAGAAAATGTGATGCGCAAAGTTGCGTTCTTTTCGTTCCACTGCTATGAATTGGTTCATACTCAATTTATTGGAGAATGATACCAAAAGCAAAGCTGGAGTAGATCGAACTTCAGTCCCATATGGAAAAATCTCGAAGCTTTCAGCTCTAGCGAAAAATTTTAAGTGTTCGCTCTTTGCCACGATTTTGTCGAGCATCGTGAAGCTCGCCGTGTGCGATCTCGCGCCCCGTTCGCGACGAAATTCTCTAAAATAGGAAGTGCTCAAATTTCGCAGTTTAGTACGAGGTTTGAAGCTAAACTGCTCACAAGTTGGTTCATCGGTTAGTTACAATTCCGAGAATCTCTAACTGGATATTTGATGCACTGCACTTTGACTAATTTCTAGGAATGGAACGAAAAGAACGCAACTTCGCGCGTCAAATTTTCTTTTCTAACGAAGATAGCGAGGGTATTGTAGGTTATAGGTTTTCTACGTTTGCAGGAGGCAAACCTTATAAATATCCATCAATATTAAGAAAAAAAATCTACATAACGAAGGAAATCCATATAAGAGAAACGAACAAATACTCAGAAGTAAAAATGAGAAATCTTTACCAATTTTTTTCCTTTTTTTTTCTTGGAGGGGGAGGTACGTAGTTTCACATTTTAAGAGAACATCTTCAGAACCGCATTTAATTCTGATTCTGTGCAAGAACTGGAAGCTTTTTTTGGTATTTTAAGATAGGCACTTCCAGCACGGAAGATGAATGGTGGCGCTTTAACGTTGGTTTTCGTATGTACACCATACTTTTGATCTACTGTTCCTTCACATTCTTCCACTGCAGGAAACGTAGATTAAATGGCCACATCACACCCCTACTAGGATTAGAAAAATCACACCTTGCACCTCTTTTCAAAACCAGAGCGAAATGCGTAGAACCACAAAGACCTTGTGATTTTCGACTCTAATGACGCCGTCTTTCCGCCATCCGAACAACAATCAAGCACATCGCAGCCTTTTTCCCGAAAATTACGCCGCATTCTATTGTAACCGAGAACATCATTCCTTTTTCCGGTCTTTATGAGTCCCCGTGTCCTTTGTTCTTTCCAGCTCTGATCTTCTCTCATACAATTAGTTGCACTTTCGCTACTGTCACAACAGTCGTAGTGCTGACAAGTTTGCGCGTAGGTAATAAATTCAATTCTTTTTGTGTCGACAAGGTCATAAAGTGCACATATCTCACAATTATTTGTTTTGTGGATTGCACTGATAGAGTTTGTTCATTGCTCTGGTCTCGGGCTGACTGAAACCAAATAAAAAACAGAAAAATCAATTGTTGTTACTTGCGGTTGGACGTCAAGAAGACCATTTTTTTTCGCGAAAAACCTTTATAAATATAATTTATACTATATTATTTACTTTATTTAGTTATACATTCATTACTATTACAATAACTACTTTACATTATATCACCATATTTTTCTTTAGTACCATAATAAGTAGCTAAAAGTTAAACACAAAACTCGGCAAGAGCTTGAAGCAATACCCTTCCTTTTTGCTGATGTTACCTATTAGGCCAGAGCCTAGATGCAGCGTCGAGATTACCCAGGGTAAAGATGTTGACGCCGGTGTCGACGATAAGTAAATTCCGTGTATGTTGTACATTCACCCTGGGTAACCTCAATGGTGCATGTGGTGGATTCATCACTAGAACTACCCGTGGTGAACGCGTCAATTTACCCACGGTTACCCTTTATTTGGCACCTATAAACAAGTTTCCCCATAAGTGATGTCTATATGCAGCTGCTTGCTATGCGTAATCATATCTATGGGTATGCGGCAGGGATACGGGATTTTTAATGGCCCAAAAAATGGTGCGGAAATCGAGTAAGGAAAAACACACGGATAACGGCTAAACGGACAACCGGACACGGATAAATCGCTAATCCTTGGTATGTATGCTCCCCCCCCCCCTCCCTCCGAAGA
>JARK01001346.1:1676757-1712738 GCA_000688135.1 Ancylostoma ceylanicum | reverse complement strand
TCCGAAGATGGTCGCCGATTTTTTGGAAATATTTTACGAAAAAAAAAGAGAAAAACATTTTGTTACTGTATTTTTAATCATTTGTTCTTGTTATTCTTCTTGAACAATTATCACCAGTTATTTAATATTATAATTGATTTTTTTACCAATTTTATTTTCCATCTGGGTCCCCAAAGTGGCAAAGACATCAGTTTTCCCGCGCCTTTCCTCATGCAAATTTTCTGCGTCCACCACTTGAGATTACCCATACTTCCAATGGTGCAGTCGGATCCTGATCCCTTTCGACTTCTCCCCGATTCAATCACACTCCGAATTCCTGGAAGTTCAGGCCCCTGTGAGCAATAAAATGTTCCTGATGCCTTTCTTGCTCTTCTTACGCAATTAAAATTTGAATCACACTACGACAAAAATGCAAAGAAAGCGATTCAAAGGCCACAGAACATTTTTGTGTCTATTTCCGGATGCATTCACTTTAACAGCGGTCAGCATGTGAGTCATAGTCCATGGTCATGAATATTCGTGGCTACAATTGCTCAGATTTGCGTCACATCAGAATACTCAAGAAGAATGACAAAAACAAAACATTTCTCGAAAGCCTTCACAATGCTTTGTCATGGAACTACTGCGCCCAGAATTAGAGGAACAAACCATAAGCACACAAATGGGTAAGTACATCAACTGTAGGTAACTGTGGAAGACACTAGAAGACACCGGAGCGGTGACACACAAATAACGTCAGCTTAGGGCGTTACCACAGGAAAACAAACAAGCGTCACTCTCATGACCGTGAGAAAAAATGTGACCTTGAGAAAGTTGATTTTTGAATTCTCTTTTTCAAGTTCCTCTTACTGTAATGGAAATTCTCCACGAAGAACATCTTAGGATAGCTGAAATTTTTCACATGGAATCCTCTCCATGAGCTGATTTACGGTCAAGTGAGTTCAAGTGATCAAGCCAGATGGAGTTAAAGACATGAACAGACGTCTAAATTTCTAGCATTCCTGGCTCAATAGCCTCATTTGGTGTCTAAAGCCATTTTGGTTATCATTTGCGAATATTTATCTCGAGTTTCACCTTTTTTGTTCAAACGAGGAAGACTATCCGGAACTATGAACACTGTTTAAACGGAACGCGTCGAAAAATAAGCCGGAGCTCATAAAAAATGGCCACATTTAGCCAGTGCAATATAAAGCGAATAATGAAGCATATTATTGCACTTTTTTAGGTCTAACCATTGGTGGCTGGAAGGGTGAGAAAAGCGGAGAATTAAGGCGTTTTTTTTTTCACCTGAAACCATATGTATAAAAATGCATAGTGTTTGGAATCGTCGTTGTCTTGGAGATAGATTCGTCGACTCCTCAGACCACCACCTCTTTCAAAATGGGATTCCAGCGATTCCTCTCTAAGCTGTTTTTATTATCTGGATAGTTAAGAGATGCATCATTTACTCGTACTTTCCGGGGAGAACAAATCCTTAGATCAAAGGCTCCTGTTGCCTGAGTTCATGCCGGAACTCAATGACATTTCCAAACAAAGGACGTGATAATTAGATTTGGATGTTCCATTTGCAACCGAATCAAAAAGCAAGACCTAATGCCCTGCTCAGAAAATATAGACAGTCCCTCTTCCTCAAATTATGCATCCAGCTTTGAAAAGGCTGCGAACCTTTTTTTACTTGGAGCCAGTGCAGGGAACGTCTTCCTTTTCTGGATAAGATTGCTTTCTTCCGGATCCAGATTTATTATAAGCAAATGAATTATGTTTTTTACAGTTTGGTGCTTGTGTTCTCCTAGCAATAGTGTTAGTGCAGTCGTCGCATAAGTACGGAAATGAATACTTCCTGGTCTGTTCGATTGTTTTGGCTGTTATTCATTGAGCCTCAGAGTTTGAAATCAAAAAGCGATTTAGAACGCCTGCACCTCAGGAACCGATCCAGAGTGAATGTGTTGACATTTTCGTGGGTTTTTTGGAACCAGTAAAAGTAGATGAGAACTTCGACAACCACATTAGACGTGCATACATAGCATATAGTAACCAACAACTGGGTTGTTAGCAATGTTTTCTTCCTAAAGTGCACTACAAGACACTTCTGTCAGGACCAAAATGGAATCGATCGCTGCTGACCTTGGCGACAATGGAACTCAGGTTCGCATTAACTCCTATGTAAGTGCTTCTAGAAAGTTAACCTGAAACTTGTGAGGGATAAGATGCTTAGGAACGAATACGCAGTAGGAGAAGGCATGTGCGATGTCAAATGGCTAAAGATGAGATGATCTCAAACAATTCATCAGGCAATCCAGCATCTTTTTAGGAAATTTTCTCAAACTTTCCTGTAGCAAAACTGACCTATGAAATTCGCTCTGCCAAGAAATCTTCCGTCGACCAACTCTCATGAATTTTCTTAGCAGAATTGACAAGAAGTTTCAAAAATGCTTCAGATTTGAACGAATTCCTATAAGCATAGTTTTTCGCAGGAGAAACCTCACGAGGTAAATTTAGCCATTCTCGACCAAGCTCAAGATAAACATACCGAGCCGAAGAACTGGCTTTTCTGCAGGATCTTGCTTATATCCAGGATAACACTCCGTAATCTACGTGCTGTGTGGTGCGATGGCAACTTTCTGACCGAGAGACTATCGACTAATCTGTGAGGTCGAGCCTGGATTCTTCCAGCAGCAACCAAAGAAAAAGTGGGATGATGATGTAAGAAAATTATGGTAACTTTCAAAAATAAAACAGAAAATATTATCGAAATTAATGAGCTGCCTCTAGGATTGATTCTCTTGTTACGGTTAAATTCTCCCGTGACAACATTCTCAGCGAGGACTATTTTTTGTCAAATTAGCAGTACTACAAAGTACGAACACGAGTATTGACAGTGTACATAATCTCCAGGAAGAGAGCAGCGCCCACAGAACAGCTGTAAAAAGCATGTGGCATAAAAAACGGAATTTTAACGAACGTTCTACGTACGATCTTGTAAACATACAAAAAACGACGAACACGTCACGCTTCCTGGGATCACTCAACGAAGAACCAAGAGGTCGTAAACGACAAAGTTCAAACGATGTTTCTTTCGTAAAAAAAAAGCTCGGAATGGAAAGATATGTCCTTGTCGTTCCACTAGATTAGATTCATCGGGGATATTAATAGAATGGACCACACAATAGTGTTTCATAGTAACCACATAACGGCAAAAATCTGATTTCCAAGAGATTCCACAAGTGGGGAAACTTTCCAATATGACAGGCAGATTTCTCTTCACAGTAAGGGAAGCTTTGCTGGCTTCTCTGCCGCTAACCTAGACTAGGATTAATAATCGACAACGATCTGGTCGACAGTTACCTCTTGTATGTGTGCACCGCTCCGCCGAAGACCAGGGGACGTATGCATCCCTGAGATTACCCAGGGTAAACGTGTCAACAAGGCACAAGTCCTTGTCATTGGTTCCAGCCTGAACTCATCACTGAGATTACCTAAGGTGAACGTGTCGGAGATTGGTAAATTGAGGGGTGCTAGCGCGTCTACCCTGAGAACACATGCATAACTGGGATTACCCAAGGTAAACGTGTTAACACCGCAAAAGTTTATTCATTGTTAACGCGGGCATCAGAAGAATAACCCTGGGTAATTTCAGTGATTCATATAGGTCCTGGCTCAGCAGATTCATCGACCCCTCCAGTTATAAGCTAAACCTTTTGGGAATCATTTTCCGCTCCATCGAACTTTTCCTCATTTAGACTTCTTATCATCCCTTTTTCTCTTCACCTTTCCTTTTTTCGAAGAGAAGTAATCAGAATGGAATTGAGTTTCACAGGTGATATGAGACGTGCGTAAAACCAAAAAAAATTTAAAAGAGAGAAGTTGCACTTGGAAAAGTTGTGAGTAAAAGGAGTTTTTCATAAACTCCATAAGCAAAGGTATCACCTGGCACAAGTGCACTCTTCATACGCCCAAGATACTTCGCTTCTACGTGACATTTTCTCAAAGATCTGGGCCTTCTGATGGTAATCACCTGCTAGCACGGATAGGTAGAGTGCAAAAATATGCTGGATATACATAACTCCTGTCAGGGCTAGCAGGTCAAGGGTTTATATAAAATATTCATGTTTAATGAGCAATGTGAATGCTGCACATTCATAGGAATAAATGGGCAGAACTCTTCAGAGAATTTATTAGGTCCGAAAGTCCGAAAGTCTTGCTCCAAATTTTGCCCTTTTGCGGTCCATCATGATACAATTGTTTATGAATGAAGCCACGTCTGCAATTTTCATATTTGTGAAGTGGTACAACATTTTACCACTTCCTATAGCCGAAGAATTTCAATTCAAAACCCAGAGACTCCAGATCGATAAATAAATGTTGGTGCAAGACTTTCGGGCCACCCTAATACCTGACATTTTGTCAAAGACACGGGCTTTCCAACAGCAATAACCTGTTGATGAAGATGGCTGGACTACAACTTCAAATATGTTGTACCCTAATAAGCCTTATCAACGACCTTAGATCAATGACAGACGTAAAATATTTTTTAAAAAGCAGCGACGCTGGAATTTTGTGGGATTTAATAGGGAAGAACTCTTCGGAACATTCACTACCATACACTCAGAAATATTCTTGAAAATTGTGACGATTCAATTTCCCCTTCTTTGAGTTTCAGGCTTTTTTCGTTACTGTTCTGCATACGTAATTTTTTACAACTGTGCACAAGACTCATATAGACAATAACTGCATCCTCCCACGCCTTCCCCCCCCCCCACCCCTCCACCCCACCCCACTAAGTGATATCTCTATAACAAAATTTGGTTTCAATCTCATACGTTTGATATCCGGGGAAAATGTAATTACTCTAGATACGTGCAAAGAAGAATTACACTACCAACAGGAGAAGAAATCTCTCTAACTCTATCACCCAAATAACATTTTAGTGTCAACCCCCACTCTCCGTCATTCCATAAAGCATCGTTGTACTTGCAGCACCGTGGGTGGCATGCTGATCTCATGGAAAAACAAAATATCTCCCCACCTCACTACGTGGCGAATATTTTCAATAATTTATTACAAATTCCACCAATCTCATAGATAACAAATGAGCTGTGGGATCGAGATTAATGCATAATGCATGCCGACTAATAAAATATTACGACAGTACTTTGCACTTCCTCCATAAACTTAATTGAGCACAGGTTTGTTAACGATATCTTGTGCAACATTACGTGTAATTTACAACTCGTCCGTACCAATGCTCTGGCTATCTCGCACAAATAGGCAGTTGAGTAAAGATCCTGAAATCTTGAGAGAGACGGAGGAGGGTTTTTCCAGAAATATCGAGACTCTCTATGCAGCTGTCTACAATTTTAAAACTTATTCATATCATATTTATGTAGTTACATATTAGAATAGTCAAAAATGCCAGCGTGCAGAGTACCATGGAAAGGTTACCCGTTCAAATAGCCAGTGCATATCCTATGAAAAACCTTCCTGAGACCAAAAATGCAGAAAGTTTATGTTGAGTCATTAGAGAATTCATACAAACCATCATTTTGATCCGTTTTTCTTACAAAATTCTCGACTGTAGAGCGCTATACCTAAAGAGGGGCCGCTGCCAAGTTACGCGATTGGTCAGATTAGGCAACCGACCAATCACAAAGTTCGTTGGCGCCGCCCATTCCTGGTATAACTCTTCACATCCAACTTCTCGTGGTAATTACGCCTCATAATCCCACGGCCAATCATTCATATTAGAGGTGATTCTACCTAATTACACGAAAAGCACAGATGATGCCGTATTTCATTTTTCCAGGTTACTGTCTCATGGTGAAACTAAACCGCCCTTTGAAAGAGGTATGAATACTTTACGGTAAAGAGTGAAGCACAAACCCGTCCCTAATTTTTTTATCTCTAATTAAACATTCCCCTCACTTAGGAGGGTGAAAATTCAAGGATCCTATGCATTTTGGACAGACAAATTTGTCCAGAGAGCGCCGGTATGCGATGAAAAATCGCTGAGTCGTTATTCATAGGAAATGGCATGTTGCGACTTCCAAAGGTTGTTCTATGAGTCAGCGATAGCATTCGAAAGCAGCTCTGTGTGTGGAGCCATGATTGTTCAGGACATTATGAGAAAAATACGCTGTTTGATTTCTTCCAACTGTTCGAAATTTGTCAACCAACTTGAAACTAAGGTCCTAAGGTGAACTATTGATCTAGGCTTCCGATTGGGCTGACTACTCTAGGCGGATTGAGAACAATGACATTGTCGCGGTAAACACAAAACTGCAAACAAAAAATAAAAATTGGAACTAGGGATCGAAGACCTCAAGTGTGCAAGATAATTCGTCTAGATCAAGACGCTCGAACGTTCTGTTTACTCACCTGGGAACTAATGAAAATATTGTGCAAAAAGTCTTCTCCTTATCCTTAGGGTACACTCTATGACACCCTGAGGAAAAATTTGTATGGAAAATTTCATCAAATAACGTTTTTCTTCCAACGAGGTGAGTAGACGTAAGTTAATTGGTATCCTATCGAGTATTTCTTCGAAGGCGAACGGGTACCAAAATTACATTCCAAGCGTTCTTCGATCCCAAAAGGCCGTGTTCGAACTGAACGTTGGTCCAAGAACGAACTTCTATTTATTGCCAAAGATTGGAGGACTGCAATGGTCCTTAGCTTCTTTGGAAAAACTGCTTTTGAAGCGAATGATGAGGTTCGGAAATATGGGCTTGAAAACTCTAATTATTTTTAGCAACAACCTAAAAAAAGTGGGATTACCAGCACTTGTGGAGTGAATTTCCATAAAATCCGCACAGTGTCAGCTCTATACATAGCCCAGCAGGCTGGATTACTCGAGTAAGCGTGTCCAGCATGGACAAATTTGACCAATTTAATGTCAAAAGGTCATGTATAGTGGCCTATCTATCGGTAGAAACTTACGCAGCTTAATTCTTTGTTTGGGAACTGCTGACCAAACAAAACATAGATAAGCAGAACTAGATTAGTTTACGTCAGCTTAACCTCGCATCTTCCAGCGGAAATACAGGACGGAATATTATCCAGGAATCCTATTCAGGAAAGGTAAATATCACAAATTCATCTGAAACTACTCCCCGTTCGAGCATTTACTGTGGTATATTCAGTCTAGCTGAATTCGACATGGGATTTGCAGTAATTAGACTAGCGATGCTGGAAAATTTTCCTGGAAGTCCCTAGTCATCTGCATTAGCCATAACTACGTAATCATCCGCCAGCGGACATGTTCGATGAAATTTCCCGCATTGATTTTCTTCCAAGAAGTGAGCACTAATGGTTTAACACGATTACAAGGGTAATTTCCGACAATGCTGCATTCGCTAGATAATCGGAAAGACAGGCAGTGATTGTAAAGCAATAGAGGACCTATGGAACTGATTGTGAGGAAAAACGAGGAAACATATTGGAACAGAAGAGGAAATAAAGAGGACTGTACTCTTCCACACCATGTGGATTTCATGTGCGCTGCATGACAGGCGACGAGCGACGACTCGCCCCATTTGTCACCTTCCAAAATAACAACACTCTCATAAGAGAACCAGCATCGCCCACAAAGCTAGGAGGATCCTTGAAATTCCATCTAATAGTTTTTTGAGGCTTTCATTCTACCACCACATGTCAGTCCATGCTGTAACAACCAGAACTGGTCCTCTTCTCACTAGTAAACACAGCTCGAAAAAAGTTGTTTGTACTAAGTCTCAGTCGATATCGATTGAATCGAAAACACATGAGCATTTTGACAGAAGAAGACTCAGAAAAGAGCTGTTCTCCGAGGGAAGAGAGAAACATATGAGATGAATGAGATGAGACGGAGGAATTCCCACCGAAGAAGTTACGGGAGTCACGTAGCAGCGGACAGCCGGCTGCACACGGCAGTGATGGGACTGGTCGTTCCGGGTGGTCGGCCGAGACTTCGCCGAACGCACGTAGCCAGGTCAGCTGATCAACGATTGTTTCCTGCAGTGATCAGCGGCTCCAGGAAATCTCTGGCATAGTCATTTTGAATTTACTAGGACTGGACATAGTGACCTAGAACTCCTCAGCAGGATTTAAAATCTGGAAAAAAACTGCAGTGAGATTCATAGAAGTTTACTTTGCCACACCAGGTTGTTAAGGTGGAATGTTTATTGTGACCTTACGTTTCGACAAGAACCGTCTTCCTCAGAGGTCTGAAAGTGGTTCCAGCGTTCTTTCTGTACACTACACGACCAAACGTCTCATCGTACTTCGCCAGTCCTCGACTTCCGCTCAGGCAAGATACGATGAGAACAACCATGTTCGAGATCTGACCCACCAATGTTTTCCACCTTCTTGCGGGTTCCCGCACAGCTCGAGATCGCTAGCAGCGGACGAATGAGTGCTACTCAGTGTCCTGGTCTTACTTGATCTACAGTAGATAGCTCACATAGCGATAAAAAAGGAAGAAGGTCACTTGTTAATGAGAGACATTCATTCCGGTTGTTCATGCCAGGATTTTTGGTAAAAATCCAGGCTGCTTCTAGCGCTTTTCTCGCAGAAATCTCACTTTCAAGCGCCAGTATTTCGCACCTGACATCGAAATCATTTCCGCTATGTACCTCTACCTTGTGACGCCCTAGTGGAGATGTTAGATTTCCTCTTCTTTTTGTGGCCATGTGTTCCTTAATCCGTATACTCAGTGTCCTACCCGTTTCCCCGAAGTAGAGGTCATGACATATCAAGCATTCTATTTGATACACGACTCCCACTTTTGCACAATCACCTGTGTTTCCGTACGGGCATACAACGCATTGCTCTGATATGCAACATCTATCGTAGAGCCTATTACGAACCAACTGCTTTTTGATGTTATCGTTCGGAATGTTCACTAGCAAAACATCATTCTGCAGTTGGGCTCGAACTATGCATTGGTGGAAAGCCGCGCTCACTTCATCCGAGAAGAATGGTAAGCAAAGTGGGAGTTTGTTCATCCGAGGTGTACGACTCTGAACAGCATGAGCTGGTCTGGGGTGGTATCGTGGCATGGAGTAGCCGTTGCTATTCGCGATCTCCAAGGCTAGTTTTCTTGATTCGCAACGTACACACTTTTGTTGCTGTTCGGAACATATTTCGCACAATGGCTCGTTTAACAGCATTAGGGTGTGCAGAGTTCGCATGAATCAAGATATTTTTGGAGCTTTCCTTCCGGTACCATTTCACATGCATGATACCATCCGACAACTTTATCTGGGTGTTCAAATAGGAAAGCCATCCATCATGCGGTGTTTCTCGTGTAAGCCGAATGTACTGCGATTGTTCGTTTAGAACTCTGAAGCATTCGTCCATTTCAGACTGTGTAGATGTTACTACACAACAGTCATCAACGTATCGGCAGTACATTATGGGTAAGCGAGCGAGTACCGGTTCCTCTATTCTAGACATGAAACATATTGCGAGAACGGGCGCCAGTCTTTGTCCCATGGCAAGTCCTCGAATCTGGGAAAAGTATTTCCCAGACCACTTGAATATGTTACATTTCAGACATTCACGAATAAGGACCAGTATGCGCGCCTTGCTCAGCCCAAAAGTGTTTATATACCGTGCGTGTTTATCCAGTAATTCTGACAGCGCCTGTAGAGCCGCGTCGTTCTGTACGTTAGTATACAGCGATGTGACATCGAACGACTCTAATACACAGTTTTGCTCGAAAGTTGTGTTCTGCAGGTGCTGAAGAAAGTGATCCGTATTTGATAAATGCGACGGTATTTTGGGGAGCAACTGGCTTACAATTTTATTAAGAAACCAGGAGATTCTATCGGTGGGCCCGCCTACGCAGCTTATTATAGGTCTTATTTTGTACACCTCGGCTGACATAGAACGCATCTCTTGTCGGGAAATTTTATGGGTCTTCACCAGATTGTAGAAGACTGGACAACTTGGATTGTCCAGCTTAAGCCTGCTGACAAATCTTTCGTCCAATCCTGCAGACTTTCCAACACTACTCCAGGTGTCGTTCAATCTTCTACACTGGGCAAGGAAGTCTCTTTCTGTTGCACGCTGATAGATGGTAGTATCCGACAGATGTAACTCAGTGATGGCTCGGTCCAGCGTTTGGGGTAGCACCACAAACTCTCCACCCACTGCAGTGAGAGAAAAATCAGCCAAAACATAAAGCGGGTTTTTCCGAAGGACTGAACAAAAAAGTTACTGTTATAATCTCAGAGCTCCATTCCTGGGCCTGGATGGATCACTGAAATTACCCAGGGTAAATGCGTTGGCGCCCATATTAATGACGGTTAAATTTACATGATATTGACTCGTTTACCCTGAGTAACCTCAACAATACATGCAGGCCCTGTTGCTGCACCGAAGGTAGATTTGTTCCATGGTAACACTGAACGTAGACAACAGAGGTAGCATTCATCATTGAGAGTAGAGGTAAACGTTTACCACGAGCTGTAAGACTCCAAAGTCAAGCTAGGGGTAAACACTGAAATGTAATTCATGTTACCGCGCAATTACCCTTAGTAAACTTCACCTGTCACTAATAGACAAGTGAACTTTACCCATAGCTTTACCCCATCAATCGAAGGTAAACTTTTTGGTGAATAGAGGGTGCAAACCCAAAAAAGGTGCAAAATTCGGGGGTAACCGTGGTTACCACGGGTAAATTCAATGATGAATGCCATCCCAATGGTACAACTGTTCCTTGGGTCTACACATTGTAAATGCAATTACCAGTAAAGTTTACCTTATTTTTGGTATTCACTAAAATATTCACCTCTACTCCAAGGGGTAAAGTACAAGGTAGTCTGACCACCCGTGCGCGTAAGGCCCATGGGAGACTATGGTATACTATGGCCCATGGGAGACCCTACAGTTTCCACTTTTTTCCCGAGAAGGGCTGTGTCTGATGTAGTCCATAAAGTTCAGAAGTACCTATTCATAGATACCTCGCAAATCGCGCTTGGCTCTTTATTCCCAAGTTAAAAAGACACAAGGCCTGACGCCGTGCGTCAGGATGGTAAGTGCTCGTAGACGACTTTTTTTCGATACAGCCACCTCTCAACAGTACTAGGATGCTCTTAATCCACCAGTGGATTGTTCTTTAGATTACTTTTGTTTCGACGATTTTCGACTTTTATTGTTTACAAGGTAAATGTACGTACAACACACACCAATTTACGCATCGTTAACACGGGCGTCAACACGTTTACTCGGAGTTTGACCTAATTTTGTTCAACAAAATCATCAGCGGACTTTGCTAACTTAGGCCTGATTGTGAGGAGTTTTGTTCGTCAAGAACTTCTCGCACTAGGGGTATGTAACTCCATTAAATACTTTGTGATGCGAACCAAACATAACTGCAGGTTTCACTTCTTCACAAACCGTGCAGGTAGGGAATATTTCAGGCTACATAATAGGAAGTCACTACCAAGCAAACTTAGGTCGTTCGCTAATATCGTGGATACTCACCTGATTGCTCAGATGGTGCCCTGACATTTCTTTTTTCCACGCTCTAACAAATGGGCTTTTTCGGACTGCACATATGTACATCCATATGGATTAGTGAAATTTCTGCATTATCGAGATGTTCGTTGGGCTGCATTTTTGAAAACTACTGCTGCTCTTAAAACAATGTTCTTACATTCGAGAAAACGTTAAATATGCCAGATGATCGACTGGTCCATTCAAATATTCAAGAATAGTATTACTCAAGCATTTCAAAAAGCCGTATTTCTCAGCAAGTGCAAACAGCAGTGTGACCAAATAATCA
This sequence comes from Ancylostoma ceylanicum, assembly GCA_000688135.1. Taxonomy (NCBI): domain Eukaryota; kingdom Metazoa; phylum Nematoda; class Chromadorea; order Rhabditida; family Ancylostomatidae; genus Ancylostoma; species Ancylostoma ceylanicum. Next base: position 1,700,971 of record JARK01001346.1, on the reverse strand, counting down.
AGCTTTGTGCAGCAAAAAAGTGCGTAAAAACCGTCGGGAATGCGTTTATAGCATAGTGAGGCGTTCAAACTGGTTTCCTGCAAAGAATCGCTTCGTGAAGTGTTGGCTCTGCAGAGAGATGCTGTTCCTCGTCTCCGCAGTATCTAAAAAAGCCCAAGGTCTTTGCACGTAGACTTCTGGGACAAATCCTCGATCATGTATAGGGAACATAATTTCTTAGGCATCCACTGAACGAGTGTTTTTGTTGACGCTAGCTTGTTTTCCTCATTCTTATTATTTATCTTGACAAGCTCTCACAGTTCTGCCAACCAAATGTGAGAAATTGTTTCAGCATTTGTCGAACTAGGAGTTTCTTCAATGTTTATGAGTCCGTCTTCCTAATTTCCTCCTCAAAATTTATGAGTTCATGCCAGGATTTCGCACTGTGGTGAATGAATATCAAGCAACGTTTATTGGGTCTGTCGGGCTAGGCTAAAATGACCATTAATTATTGGTAGAATACGTCACTACTATTTGGATGAGTACACAGTAGGTTCACACACGTCTTAACTACATAAGTGAGTACATATCCTGTCACTAATCTCCAATATGGCTTACACAAAAGATTTTTCCAACTCAAGTCCTTGAGGTTTCGTTAAATTACAGATCCGTCATATTATGGAATGAATGTCTAAGAGTGTTCAGCTCTTTGGGAAAGAAATTTTTCCTACGACGCCACAACAGACAACATGTGGGCGCGCCGAACAACGTCATTTGAAAGCATGGACGCTGCAAACGTGTAAGCGCCATACATGATTGGGTGATAGGAACCAGGGCTGTGCGTTAGAAAAATTCGTTAACCCGTTAATTCACAACGTTACGGCAAAAATGGCCGTTACGCGTTAATGCGTTAATTCGTTACCTTAGTAACGCACAGCCCTGATAGGTGCCGTTCATTGTGGGACTTTTCCAAGGCTTTTGCTATTGTTTCTGTCCAAGGCGTGAAAGTGAGCGATGAATTCAGTATAAATCCGATAAACGAAGTTTTGCGCGGACCTTCTCTTTAAGTTGTACCTTACAAAGAACCAGACGTGTATATGTACTCCAGCGGCAAGAAAGATTTTGGTGAATACACCTAAATGAAACATCGGAAATTTTTTGAGGTATCACATCTTGCTAAACAGTTGATTTGTTGAATTTTCCATGAAAAAAATTGATCACATCCCTGATTAGATACAGTGAACTCCAAACGGTCATAGACAAGGATCGGGACCGCGGGGCGGGCACTCTGGCTGTCTGCTGCACCGTGGCAGCTGGCCTGCTGGGCAGAGACACAGAGGAAAAACCGCGCCGCTGTCCCGGCCCTTGTCTACGGCCGTTTGTAGTTCACCGTACCTCTATGATTGCAGAGTATCAAGCTAATGACATACACTACTATGTAGATGATTACAGATGAAAGTTTTTTTCCAGCTCGCATACAGGGGACTCCCATGTACGCTTTCCCAATCACATGCAGCGCCGCACTTTGATTGTCTGCGCATCCACAGATTTCATTGATGTCACCGTTCTCACTCGTTCTAACACGCCCGAATAGGTCGTAGAGTGTGTGCACACACCCCTCAACCACTGAAGTTTTTGTATCTACGCAATCCCCTTCGGATTCGTATATTTCACTGAATTGAATTCTTTTCAAGCATATGTGCAGAAGCAAATTATATATTCATTAGCCTGCCCATTTGTGATTCAGTTCTCACAGCTATTTTCTCCTGCTCATTCATTGCAGACTGCATCAAACAATCTGAAGGATACTGCCACAGCTTGACATAGTAAAAAAATCTTATTAAGGAGACCAGGCAACCTAACCAAATTAAGCCAAGCTAGTTTTTTTCTTAAATTCCTGCAGTGTGTTTGACGTCGTGTTATCCATGAAACAAGAACTTTCCAGAGATTCCGAAAATTCCAAAAAAAAAAGTGAGCATTTATATTCTAAAAAATGGACCAAGCATGTTTAACAATAAACCTCATGGTTTTTATAATGCTGCTTTCTGGAAGCCTCATTTAAATAGTAATAATTTCATTTCCAGTGCAAGATGAGAATTTCGTGTACGATTTACTTGATGACCTACAATACATACATTACAATGTGCCAAACTAAGTGATGGTCGATTTCATCCACCGAGCTCGCTGGTAAAGGGAACAGTAATGAAATCGCCCCGGGACCACATTGATTATTCAAACGACGGTGATACGGTAATCCTAGCTTCTTGATTTATCACTGGTTCTCCTGCCTTTCCTCAGTTGATCAAGCAATGAATCTTAAGGCCTCCACAAATTCTTGCAAACAATTGCCGCAGCATTGTTTCCTAGATCAGAGTGGAACTAACCGTTCAATTTGTTTTGACTAATTTTTAGCTTGAGTAACTTGAGAGAAAACTACCAAACTTTATTGGGACTGTTATGTATTTACATATGGAAAGGTATTTTGTACAAGACTTTCTACCTGGAGGGTCAGATTTGGCCACTGTGGACATGAGCCACAAGCCGTCCCGGAGGAGTTGTTGCGTTAACTAGTTACAGATACGCATATTGCTCCACAGTAGTTACCCTCACGTTGACCTTGACAGAAGAATGGTAAGTGCGTTAACTCTTGGAGATCATTCGACCACAGGATAAACACGTTCCTAATGTGTTGAATCCAGTTTTCTTCGATTACATAAACGTACAAAGGTCATTAAGCCTTTAATGTCAGATTGAAGAAAAAAGTTGTGATTGCATGTCTCCTCAAAGAATCATGATAGAATTCCATTGTAAACTAGCTTGAAAAGCCGAGTTTGAGTATGTGAACACCGCAGGGTTGGTTATAAATACCTTCCCTTCTGGAATTTGCATACTCCTCAAATCTGAAGATAAGAGGGATTTCGACCTCCTGCTCCCAAAACCTCCGATATTCTGGTGTTTTTCGGGACATCCGACTTCCGAACTCGGAGTTCCGAACATTTGAATCGGGCTTTCCGCTCCCTCCTGCTCACAACCTTTACCGCGGTGGTGTTATCTAAAATTTTCAGCATTTTTGAAGTTGGTTCTCTTGTTTGCACGATCACCATAATGAGTTGATTACACGAATCTATAGACATTGATATTGATATGTCGATGATTCAATCACAGAACCCTGACATGATTCAATCACAGAACTCTTCTTATAACACACCACACTCCTGTTAATGAGTTACCTTCAAAGTTGGCAAAATACTATGTCCTCATCACTTCCGCCGAGTTTCCTGTTTTATTATAGCAACAGAATTGCATGAATTTATATAGGTAAGGCAATTAGGAATGAAATTAAAGGCAAGGCATTAACGAAAACACTCCGCGCAATTGTACTAAAAACAACTACTGCAAAGCATTTCCGTCTGAGGTGGTAGTAAAGGTATGAAACGAAAGTATACGTTATCATACGTTATCTCTAATGATGTGTCAATTTAGCCTTGCTATCAAGATCTAACTGCCAGTCAGGTGACAAGCTAAAAGCTTGAATCATATGGTTTTCACAGAACCATCTTAGAAGGAGCAATCAACAAAAATTGTCAGAATCCTGGCTCGTATTCATGAATGTGGCCGGAGCAGTTGTTACTTTATAGTCTCACAAAGTACATGTACGAGTTCTCAGGGTGAAGATATTGTTTTCAGACATTCCACCGCCCCTTGCGTTGCACTACACCGCCAGGACCGTCACACCATCCGGTAAATGCGGTATGATGCTACTTACGCTCTTGACTGTGTAGGAGCGGTCATGCATTGTGGCCGCGGACGCACACCGCTGCTGGGGGTGTAGCAGTGAGTGAGCACTGTTGTCGAAAGAATATTATAGTTGACACCATCGCAATTGTTGAGACATGTGGCTTCGAATTCATGTGTATAGTAATAGGTACTGACTACGGAATAATGGAACCATCCCCGAATTCAGCTTTCTCGAAACGTTTCTCGGTAGTTTTGTGACTCTCGGCTGCCGCGGCGGCCTGCTCGTATAAAAATGTCTATGATGGCATATTGTGAAAAACAAGCATTACAAACATATAAGCATTACAAACATAAAGTATTTTGTACTAGAGTTTATGAGGTTTTCGAAAAGCTTCAAAACAAGAACGTCGAAACGCCCAGTTAGGAGTGTGGGGGACGCGATAGGGGATGGTTTAGAAGAAATGGGCATTGGAGTCGCCAACGAAGACCTTATGCAAAGTGTCTCTTCCCATAGAACATCTCCAAGTCCATATAAAAGGCCTTAATCTCCCACTGGATGTTGGAGCGTAGGCGACGAAGGCCGGCCGTCATTGATCCACATCTTCTCAGCCGCAAACGTCCGATTTGAGTGGTTAGCTGTTCAAAGGAATCGATGTTCATGGCCAAGTTTGTGTTGACGAGGACACCGACAACCTCAGCTCTTCTGCTGTCGCAGACTCCGAGTAACAGTTCTTCTCCAGTGTCGAAGGTGACGTTTAGTGGCCAGTGCCTCCTCTTCTCGGTTAATCCGACGACGTCGTTCCTGATCGTCTTGGCCTGCATCATTAGATCCTGGATGGAAGTCACCGATGCAAGCATGCCTACGTTGAAGGTACAGACCGTCATCGTAGTCCTTCTCGTTTTAAGCAGCCTATATAACCCCTCGAACCTCGTCCTCACTTACGCTGCCGTACCAGTTCTCTTCCGAGATTAGGGAAACACTCTTTATTATTGCTGTGTGTAGCTCGTGAGAAGTGACCCACAGGGAATACCTCGCTAGGATCTATTCCCCCGTGGGAAAAGAGCTTGGGTAAGGTATTGCCAAGAAGTTAGCTGGGCTTTGCGGCAGTAGACGGTGGAGCTTATTTGCTAGAGGCGACTCCGAACTGCCTCACTTGTTACTCCCAGTCACTTGAATGCAGGGTTTTTGGACGAATAGATGTGCACGATACAACTCGCAGACGCACTGGCACACCCAAGCACGCATGTATGGACATACTCGCGCGCTGACGGAAGGTATGGATTGTTGTGACGCTGCAGAAACAGGCAGTCCATCCCCTGAATCCACCCGTCTCAGGCAAGGTACAAAGTCGCGTTTGGTCCGCGATTAGCCCCTATCTCCCAACTGGGGACGCTCCAGGTAGCCTCGCGACTAACCGGCCAGGATCCGTCTAATGAAGGAGATCCGGGGTACTCGGTTCATGTATAAAGGTAATAGTATATAGGTCACTAAAAATGAAATATATGGGTTACTATGCTGGAACGACTTGTCTCAACCATTGATTACATGTAGTAGTAAAGAAAGCAAGATATACTTCAGTTAGGTCGAGAAACTCCTCCATTCTGGGACAGGTGGTAGCTCAGAATCTTCCCGGGAAGGTTCATGACTACGGACACTGGTGACCTCACGTAAAGTGGCATTTGACTTCCTTCGTTACCTCCATGTATTGTGTCTTCCTACCGGAGAAAAACGTGAACTCTGAAGCACCAAGCCCCCATTCATAAGAAGCAGACGAGTTTTACTCTCCATTGACACCGCGAGATCTCCTTCTGTGTACTATTCTTCTGCTACTGAAGTAGTCATACACAAAAGTAAATGTTGTTACGCTTCAAATGCTTCAGAAATTTAATCATTTTCTGTGCATAGCATTCTATGCACCAAGGAAAGAAGAGAAAATTATAATACAAACAGGAATCTAACCAAGAGAACAAAAATATAACTTGGGGACCTTCTACAATAACAGGTTTAAACCCACTGCCCCGTGAACGTGTAAATAGGAACTTGAAGATATCTTCAGCCAATGTCTGTATTCCATATTGGCAGAGATGTATAACATTGTTTATTTTCTGATGAACCCTGTCAGTAACCACAACTGAAAATACAAGGTCTAGATGTGCGAAAACATGCTGATGAGATCTCTTCAAACTATCCAGGAAGCGGCGGGATGAATAGGTTTTTTACGTCCTAATAATGCACAGAATGGTGGATCAGCTTTCTCGTTGCAAAGCAGGAAACATTGAACATCAGCTTCCTAGAAGGTCTATCTGCAGGAACAGTGCTCCTGGTTGCTAGTTAACACTGCCGTGAATATGATCAGAGACGTTTTGTGTTGTACGGGTCCTTCAGTCAATGCAGAACCTGGTTTTGTAGATGGTCTACGAAACTAGCACATAAATCTGATGTGTAGGCACATCCAAACGTCCAAGTGCTTCCATCTCTTTAATGTCCACGCAGTATGAGACATTTCGGAATTGGTAATCATAGTCTTATCTTAAGCGAATTTGTAGTCATGTGCTCACGATCAGCTCAAGCGTTTTCCAACACCCTTTATCACAAGCCCGCAGCCACCAATAAGATTGTTATGAATGCTTTTTTCCATCGTTCATTCAATACTAACGTCAACATCTATTCATAGCGTTCTTCTTTCATTTTTTCACCTGTTCAAAGAAAAAAATGCTTACACCTACGTCTGAAAACGTGACAACATCACATCATACCTCTTTTAAATGTATGTACTCTCATGCTTGAAGCCAGAAAACACTGTAGGAGAGCTGAAGGACAAAGATGGAAGTACAAGATCGGCTCGTGAGTTATAACCTACGAAATCAATGGTAAACTCAAATTTCAGGTGGTCCTATCATCGTATCTGATAGTGGTGCATGGCAGCGTCGCCATTCCTAAGCATATTTTGCAGGAGAGTTTTTTTTTCAAATTTCGCTGCTCTAATACTATAAAGTTCCGCTTTAACGCAGCCATTTCTTCTCCATTTTATTGCAAATGACGGTTCAAATATGAAAAAGAGAAGAGAATAGGATGGAGAAGAAGTAGTGATAAATATAATAGAAAGTGGGGAATGGTCAGCGTTGCACTCAACGTAGTGGCGACGGTAGCGATAAGATGGAAAATCACTTTATTTACAGTTATTTACAATGTACACAACCATTTATACGATTCCACTCTGAAACAAACTTCTATTTCTCCTAAGCGCAGATGACCGGAAGTTTACTTCTTCACCTGCGTTTGTACGGTTACAAATCGAGTCACTTGGGATCTTGATGTTGAGATATCGGGCTTGATTTGAGGTGTCTGGCAGGCCATCAGTTGCAGTTGTTCCATGAACGCCCACCGATACTCCTTAGAGCGCCAGATGCACACGTAGAACGTTTGTGAGTAGCAGATCAGTGCGAAAAACACCTGAAGATTATATGTTTTACGTGCAACTAGAAGTCAGTACCTTCTCGTTGTCTTGATTTATGTGAAAGAGTCTCTTTGGAAGATTTGAATGCGTATATTGAATGACAGTATATGTAGTGTCCAGAAAGAAGGCTACCAAAAAATATCCTAGCACAAACCACTTGAACATTATTCAGACTACATTTGAAGAGGAAGTTCAAGTGTGACTGTGTGCAAAGAATATGGATTCAATAAACGTGTAAGTGAATGTTACCGAATGTGATGCAAACGTTGTGTGTAAAATGTTGTTTGAACAATGGCAAGGTTCCTTAAATAGCAAAAGGTCATTACGTAACTGAGAAGCTCTGTGTTAGGCTATTCCAAGTGGAGAAAGTCAAGAAGAATCCGTTTGTTTCCCTCTCTAAGTCACTAATATTGTATTTCCTGCAATTATCTTTTTTTCCCTACAAATTTATTTACCGGAAAATGATGACAAATTACCTAAATTTCGCTCTATTGCAAGGCGGTCTATTTAAAGAAAATCTACTTGGTATGCTAGAGTCAAGTTAATATGTACCTTACGACGGAGTTCTCATTTCTCATGTTAAATAATAAATAGCAAATAAATTAACGGCAGGTAAATTAAAGTATTAAATGAACTATGATAATGGAACAGAATGTAAATAGATATCTCAAAAAATGCATAAGATATTTTTTAAAAAATGTACACAAAACACGTTTTTTTTATTCTTCCCCCTAACTGATAAAAACAGAAAAAGGCACACTCCTTAGTTAAACTCTCGTATGAGTATTATGTAAGAAATGGATACTCAATGTATCAAACAAGGACACTCTACATTTTCTTGAACTCTCACTTTCATTGCCATACAAAGATCTCATTTCGTAATTCATGATGGCTTCGGATGAAAATTCCATGAAAAGGATACAAATTGTATAGTGCTGCTGGTTAATTTTTTTTCTTTGGGATAATACCACTCGAACTTTTCTCATGGGTTTCCCTTACGTTACAAATGCAAACTTAGGAGCATTAAAAGGGTTAGTCAACCCTGAAACGTTCCCGCCGCTTACAAAAGGATTTGACAAATTATGAATATATGAGTTGAAATGGCTCGTCACACATACCATGTTGCTCTGCCACAACTGCAATAAGATGGGCGGAAATCTGAGTAGAACACCAACATTCACTCCAAGTATAGCCATGAACCAAGAGAAAATAAAGACAATGACGATAACTTGAAGTCGACGAACCACTTTGCGTTGCTCACTGCACGCTCTCGATTTGGCTGAAATTAGACCAGGTTAAGTACTTTCAAGGAATTCGGGACCATCTCATCTCACCTCTAAAGTGTACAAATCCAATGATAATAGCATATACAAATAGAACAAGGCAATTTATAATGACGTTCGAGACAGACCAAAATTGACTAACGTTCGGTGCTAGTCCTAAAAAGCACGAATGATGAAACGTAAACTCGGAAAACGAATCCAGGACATTTGCAGCTTGACGATTACCTAGAGGAGGATTGCAATACGGGATTACTTCGTCGTTCTGGGCTGCGAATCCCCAGGCTACTATAGGAATAGCATAGAGTGAACACAACACAAATATAGCGATTATATATGGAGTTGTTCGACAAACTCGATACCTGAATGGTCGTATTTAAACCTTCCCATTAACCTGCTAAGAAGCGCAGGTAATCGAGTGCTGGGCCAAAAATAGGCACGGTTAATAGTAAACTTCAAAGGTTCTCTCAGTTTCATTCTTGAAAACAAATGAGCATAAACAAGTTTTCCACGAAAAGAAAAGAGTAAACAAGCTTAGGTTGGTAACTTCGCAAAAGCGTGAGCGTTATTTCAGCAAAATTCGATATTTACTACGTGTATCATAAAGTCATTTCAAAATGTCACAGTACAATACCTGCGCTAGCTTCGTTAGAGTTAATGTTCTGAACACATATTTGCGTTCTTTCACTCCAGGGCTACAACTCAACGCAATGAAGTGACGTTTTGTCCAAACCACGTGTCAAGAACCACAGTGGAATAGGATACGATCCTTTGTAAAATCAACTCCTCAAAACGCTCAACTCGATGGAAAAAACTCCCTAGGAAGGCGACCTAATGACTGTTAGAATAGACCATCATGATGAGCGACACGAGATATTCACCCAAAGTTAAAGTTTTCATACATCCGCACCGAAAATCTAGCGTAATCTCATAAAATGGCATCACGACGTGGGAACAGTGGTAGCGATTTTGTGAAATTTCCTGTCACCTCGTAGGCCTTTACTGTCACTTATGCGAGTTACTCGTGGAATTTTCACCAGCGGTTTTTTTTGCATAATCGAGTAAGCTTGGATGAAGTATTTTTGCCTCACAATAATACTGTAGTACAATAGATAGAATTAAATCATATCGCACGTGGGTTTCTATGAATAATCCTTCTTCTTCTCCCTAGCGTTTGTCGGTTTAGGTTTCTATAAATAATCCCCGACTGGATAAAGCATGTTTTCCTTTATCAAAGCATTATTTATATGTTTACAACGAGAATATGTATAGCAAAAGAAAACGGTGAATAATTTTGACCACTTTCTGTTCTAAGTAAAACTGAATAAATGGATAGTGCAGGTGCAAATTCGAATAAATGTTCTTTTATAACCAATGCAAACCTTTGATAGCACTATGATTAACACTTACCAGAATGGGAATAGCAGTGCAATTAACAAATCAAGGGAAATCATCAGAGTCATAATGGCTTGCTGACAAATCACGAACATATAAAGGGCTATAAACGGATAACATTGTCGTCTTGTGAACGGCTGAAGGAAGAGAATGAATATAGCATTAATTCCTTCTGATAAAAGACAAATAGTGTGATATACGGCGTTAATAGCGAGCAGAATCCCTGAAACACCAGAAGTCTGTTTGCAGGTTTGGGTTATTTTGCAAGAAAATTCTTTTTCTAGTATAAATATGAGTGTATGTAAAAAAGTTCAGAATAGACACACATAATTTTGTGCTAAATACGCCCAATTATTCAGAAATTCATGTCGAATTCCAGCAACCTACATCTGGTCCTGAGGTGGTTCCTATTATTAGCTTATTTTGGTTTTGGGACAGTGAAATATATCTGCTCCGATGAGTAACTTCAGCCATCTCTATTAACTTATGCACATAACTTGTACACTGATTTATTTGTTTGCTTTCCACGGCTACACATACATAAATTGATAACTTTGCTTACACGACTATTTCATATTAGCGTTTTCTATAATCTTACAGTAATAAAATGGTTGGCACATAGAGCTATAGACTTGGGTTGGGATTTGCGATAACTAAACTAAACTAAACAAACCAACGATATTAGGGTGATTGTGCACCTTATGGATTGCGCAACGTCAGGAGAAGTAGAAAGCAAAAGTAGGCTTCTTAGCCGTGTTTCACTTTGTTATGCTTCCACGAATCCTTGCCCTGCACGCATGGTGGGACCAATCCCGGGACCCCATCCTCCTATCGCATGTGTCCCATTTCCCTTTTAAGGCTGGAAGGCGAGTGTAGCGCACGTGCTGTAAAACTACGAACGCGCCCTTATGCGCAAAAAAAAATTCTGGAAACAATAATTACACCAACATCTCAGGAATACGCATATTCATAGTCATATGACTGGTTAAACCCTTCCTCATTTTCCATGCAGCAAAGGAGGGTACTGATAAAGAAAGTCATTGCGCTGTGAACCCCAGGAGTGGCTCACTCAAATGTCCACTTCTCCACATTTTTCTTTCATTTGTTTCCTCCGGAAATTATTTGCATATTCGGCAGTTCGCCCTTTTCTCCGCAAGTTCCTGATTCGTCCTTCAGTCTACACTTCAGGAAGGCTCGCTCGCACCAAGCCTTCTCTGCTGAAAACTTCGGTGTCATCGACACGAGTATGAGGATATGGTCAAAACCAGATGGATATTCGCAAAGACGTTGACAAAGAAGACTTGAAAACATACAGAAGCTCGAAAGAAGAGAGAAGTTTGTAACATCAAGCCGAAGATCTATGACTAGAGATACTGCTTATCTCTGGGCAAATACAGTGGGCGTCAATGGCAGTGACCCGTCTGCGGCCTCGAACAGAACGCGGCGCGACCGCGCTGCTCGAGCAAGAACCCTCTCCCCGACATCAAATTATGGGGTTTTATTGATAGTCAATTAGTTTTCTTGTTAGTTATCATCAAATATGATGAACAACTATCAAGAAAACCCAAATAAGCCGCTGCGGCGACGATTATAGCGTGAGCGGTGCGGTCGCGCCGCGTTCTGTTCGAGGACGCAGACGGGTCACCGCTTTTGACGCCCACTGTACGAATCGTTCTCAAACGCTCCATTGAGATATAGAGGTGGAATTAAGAACAACGAATAAGGGAAAGCTCCTTAGGCAGAATCAGCTGACAATTGATCCCACGGTACCCACGTCTGAACTATCTTCATGTTTTAGTTTCTTCAGGCATATTTCCTCAAATGCAGATACGGACCTGGACCTACAGATCTTCTTGTACTCGTTGTTTTGACACATAACTTTTAAGCGGCTGCTCTGCATGGCCTAATTTTCGTGGATCGAAGTCTGCGCCTCTCAGGCAAGACAGCAAAACCTATCAGCCAAATGTTTGGTAATTTACCATGCAAACAACATCATCAACACTATAGTTATCTAGATTTTGAGTCGAATAGTGTTGTCAACCTTGTTTAGCAGTTGTAGATTTTGTGTGTGTTTTTTTAAATACGGTCTCCCTAACTGGAAGTGAAATTGTTACGAAAAGTTACTAATCCTGGCATGATTCAGAAAGATCTAGTTGAATAATTTTTTTTACAATTCCTTGACTCCAGTAACCAGTCTTATGAATTTTTTGAGAGTGAAAACGCAAAATTTCTAATTGATTTTTACACCTACTGGAGAACATATATTGCTCTTCTTCGGGTACTATGAACAGTTAAGCATAAGTTTTTAATAAAAGGTTGATTCAGATGGAAAGGACAGAAAGGAGAATTCATAGTTTTATACCCAGTAATTCGATAGGGACTGTACCTTATAAAAATACAGAAACATAGATTCCCACAAATAACTTTTATTAGATAGAGAAGAGAGTGTTATAAAATTATGCGTTAACTAGCAATGAGGCATACACTTAAAGTGAACATCAAAAGCACAAACTCTTAACTGAATGTGAACTTTTAACTAACACATAATAGACGTCATAATGAAATTATGAATAAATTGAATTAATTAATGAAAGGCAGGAGACGTCACAGAAGTGACGAAAACCCTGTTTTTGACAGGGTCAAAGTACCCGCTTCTTGGAGCAGGGGCGGACTTTCTCCAAAAAGCGGGTACTTGGTGCTGGCTGCCCGCCACGGCAGCAACGTCAGGTGAACACGTCTTGTCCTGTCCGATCGATGAGGTCAGCGGTGATACACCTCATTGCGCGTAAGTTTGTTCCAGCAAACTGGTACAAACCCTGTCATGGGAAAAGGGTTTTGAGACCATTTTGGGACATTTCAAGTACATTGCCGGAATCAGCGCATCGAGAAGGTTCGGAATAACTTAATAACTCGAAAACGATATGAGGTGGGCCTCTGCCTTTAAGTTAGGAACTAGAATGAGAAGTTAGGGGTTGAAAGATTCAATAGACCGAGTTCGTCTTATATCAATACAGGGTGCCCGAAAATTACCCGTGCACCTTCACTAAAGGAAATAGCGTTCATTAGAAAGACTCATTTCTAGTAATCTAATCTCTGCTAAACCACTATTCACTAATACGGCAAAGGTTGAATCGAGTTGCACGAGCCCCCGGATGGCGTCCGATGAGGAAAGAAAACATTGATGCCGTTTTACCTTTTTTCTTAACCCAATTTGTTATTTAAATTCTTCTGCGCTCTTTCCGGAAGCGGTCGAAAGGAGCAATCATCAAAATAAGCGTAACAACAACTAGAGAAGCTACTGGCAATGCAATAAGTCATAAAATGACAGAAAACGCTGCAAAATGACACAAGAGTAGCTTATAAAACAAAATTCGAATTTGGCAAAGATGCTTCAATGCTAAGCTAAGTTAGGGAAAAGTGAAGGGTTCATGAACAGCTGATATAGCATGACATTGATCGTGCTTGAAGAGTGTGTTTCAGCTCTAGATCACGCGTGAAAACTCGTACCACGGGTTGAAAATCGAAATGCTGAACCGACGTTGTACTTGTAATAACTCGAAGAAGGTTAGGTCTCGAAAAGCACTTTCGTCGCCGAATTGTCAGGTTTATGCCTGAGGATCGAGATCACTCAAGACGAAGATTATTGTGGGTGCTGTCTTAACGGTGCAATCCGAGCACTTGTATCTGAACCGATATAAAACTCTTCGAACAACATTTAACCAGTGCACAGTCCACAAGCTGCACTTGAAGTCTGAACTCATGATTCTTCACTATACGGTATTAGCCCCAGAGCATTGCTTCACGGTTAATTTCTGGCCAACATCTACTTAATGTATGCAACGGCATTCCCTGAAATAGTCCCGGTTTTCTGAGTCCCGTCTTCGTAACGCACGTTAACACCTGCATTTGTATCAGGAACTCTCCGGTCATTAGCAGTCATGAGCCTATGTTGATTCATTCGATTCTTTTGAAAATGATTTATTCATTTCCCAAAGCCGACGTAACTCGGCATGTGATGGTAAATTTAGAATTCCGAAAAACTTCATGAGGCTTCTGGTGAGTAATCCAGTCCTCGAGAACATAATCCAGTCCTCGAGAACACTGAAAAATGACGGCTTGTACTGTATCTGGTTATCCAAGTACTGCTATTTACACCTTCTAGTCAGTGAAAGGCCAAACTGTCAGAAACTCGTAACATTACCTTAGTTGCCATGCATAATATAATTGCTTTTGAGTGACTAAACAGTCATTTGATGCGAGTTATGGCCATGTGACGGATTGTGCAGAAATACATGATATTTATCACGCGTATTTCATTGTGGAAATTAGCAAAGCTACCGTACGCTCCCCTTCTGCTGACCTAGCCAGACTTCAAGCAAATTACGTAGTAAAAAATGACACTCGCACACGACAAGCCGTTGGTAATTGAATAATGAGTATAAACGTAATTAGATTTTTCTTCTGAAGGAGAATATTGCATTATAGCATGTCTAACAACGTCTAATCAGCTTTGAAGTGTGAGAAACTGCAGATAATGAACAAAAATGAATGGAAGTTATAGTTTCTTCGGTCGGAGATGGGAATGGCGAGCATAATATTAGGGTGTTAAGCTGGGAATGCGCGCTGAAGTTTCGACGTCGTTATGAACGTGTTGCCAAACATTTACTGTCAAACTTTCGATATCACCTGAAAGAGCAAATCATGGAGAATTTTTCCGCATTTGGTTTGTCGAACAACCATTCGTTGTTTATTTTTCAGGGGAATTTATATGAAGACCGACCAAAATTTCATAATTTCCGTTCGCGGGTTTTATGTTGTTAAAGAATTTAGAACTGCCACTGAGCACCACTACAGACCATATAGAGAATTAAGAGAATTTTTGCTGTATTACAGAGCTGAATCCACTGAATGCGACAATGGATTACTCAAAAATGGCCCCGAACTTGGGTAACTGAACCGAAACTGTTGCTGCAAATCGATTCCTCAGCTGTCCTGTTTTTCAGATCTGGAATCGAGAACCGCACTTGAGACCGCCTAACAGCCCAGACTTTGCGCTATCATAAGACCACTTACTTGCGTCGTTTAAGCCTCACTTCGAAGAAAAAAATTCCAAAACTGCGACGAAACCAAAATTCATATGAGCCGCTATTTCAGGCCACGGCGCTGCGACATTCTACAGTAGAGCGCTCACCCTTTGTGTGGAAGATGTCGAAGGTCCACTAACACTTATTCTGCATTAAACTCAGGTTGGAGTGTTGAAGCTTTGTTTTCAAAAAATAATTTGTTCAATGAAAAAACGCGCATTTCCAACTTAACACCCTAATAATATATCTAGAGCAAGAAAAAACCACTGGGAAAAATATATGAAGAATTCTGCGCCAAAAATAGTGACGAAGGTTGGATTAGAAAAATTCCGACGGTAGTATTAGTTACTCTCGACATTCCTATTCTGTACAAGATATCACAAAAAAAGTGTTTTTTTTTGCATCATTGAAACGAATCTATATCTGTGTTTGAGGTGAATATCGTAAGATTTCAATTTGTGTGCTATCCAGATAAGATGTCCGAACATTGAAGTACAGTAATGCGTCGATGGAAGTGTGTCTTTCACGGGCTCGGAAAGCACGCGTCGCTGCCGCAGCTTTCGCGCTGTAACCGCCCTCATGAAGCCAAATCATAGAGTTTTCCAAATAATTCTTCATTCTATCATTTGTCTATTCATGTCCTATGTCTATTCATTTTTATGAATTGTTCTATGTCTATTCATTTTTATGAATTCAACACAAGATGCCCAGGTTCAAAGATAAACGAACATGGAATTTACTACAAGACGTACCGCCTAACCTGTTCGTCCTAACGCGCGAAGCCCTTTCGCTCCGCCAACAAGCGGTTGCACTACGATAGTCGCTAATCCTCCTTCAACAGTGTAAGAAGACCTGCATCGTCCCGTCGTTCATAAAGAATAAGAAGATAGGATCAATTTATGATAATTTTGATCTGACGTTCGCTATCCTATGATTATTCGCTATTAACGTTCGCTATCCTGTGATCGTTATCAGGCAAATTGCAAATAAAATTTGCAGTTTGCCCGATAACGATCACAGGATAGCGAACGCGAATCGATCTGTTCTCAACATTGTTATCAAGGAAGAACAGCGCAAATTGTATTCCACATTACTGAAATGTAACGCTAAGGAAATGGCTTGTGAACGACTTCTACCAGATCATGTGTGGAGGAAGATTGAATGTGGATCGAGACAGATCTGTGACACAATTCGATCTAAGGCCAAATCCGAGCTTTCTGCTAAGTACGACCGACTCTTGGACACGGTACGTGAGAACCATCCAGATAAGGGGAAAGACCTTCCGAATATCCACCGCTTTAAAGATGCTCACATTGCAAATGATACAGAAATACCGAGGGTCACTGTTATTGGAGACGTTCATTTGTCATCCCACGCTCTTTCTTTTTTAAAGGCAGCACCCACGGAAATTTTGCATTCACAGATTTTACCGAATTCCTAGGTTTAGCACTACAGTGAAGACATACGCAGTGGTCAACTTTGACAAATCCTACTAGAAAGACGGTTCTCGTCGCCATCACTTCAGCCCGTTTGTAGAAGATGGCCGAGTTGCCCGAGCTTAAACCGGAGTGAGATGGGAATGAAAGCAAGTTTATCATAATGGAAGAAAGTGATTGTAAACAAAGACACCCATTCGCTCATCAAAGAAGTGAAAAGAAGCTATGGGTCGTCAGTCTTAAAGCGCACAAATTACAAGCTCCTTCATAAATAGTGATGCATTGAAACAAGTATGTGAAAGAAACAACATCAGAGAAAATTGCAGTATTCGTCCGTCGCGAAGCCTCATATTGATTTTATAGGTATGTTAACTGTTTTCGAGACTTCAGTTTTAGCCACTTTATTAGGCGAGCTTTCGGCGTTATAACGCCATTCTCAAGCCTACAAAAATACAACACACGGATTGGGAGGAGATCGACAGACTGTAGGACAAGAACGCCTCACCCAACGGCCGCGTGCAAGCAAATGAGGGGGTGGTTGGACAGTGACCCCTTAAGAGATCAACCTCAGTGATTCCAAGCGCTCTTCTTTATTATTGATTTCTGGTGATCTTCTTCTTATCTCCACTGCCTCCATCATCTTTCTTTCTAATGGATTGGCTAAGAAGAGGTGGAGAACCGTAACCTCGAAATCTGGTGGTCGTTCCTGTGTGTGGACGAGGGTTCGAGATCGGTAGTGACGTCGACATGAACACGATTTCGGTGAATGACATCAAAACAAGGCCAATAATCTCATGGTGTGGTGGGCCAAGCGATAGAATAAGCTGGCTGTTGGTCAAACTATTATCGCCGCTGCTCAAGTATGTAGGAGCTCATATAGTAAATGTGGAAGAATTCATTGGAGCATGGAACGATGTAAAATGCCGAACTCAGTCAGCTACGTCAGCTTTGATGCCGTCTCATTATATACGAACGTTGACAACGAATGTGCGACCAGAGCGATACTCGATCTGCTTCAAGAACACCAGGCAGACGTGAATGTTCTTGGACTAGCAAGGAGCGAACTTGAACAACTTCTCTTGGCTACGCTTGCATGCAATGTCTTCAGGTTCAATAACAAGTTTTACATGCAAAGAAGAGGTCTAGCCATGGGTCTGCGACTTGCTCCATTGTTAGCCATCGTCTACTTGGATCGCATAGAAAGAATGTCGCTCACAAGTGAACTCATTTTCTATAGAAGGTATATAGATGACGTTTTTGCTATCGGCTCAACTCCTAGCGCCCTTCAACATGTTTTGAACAACTTGAATTCGCAGGATCCGAACATCCGGTTCACTGTGGAGGAGCCTGATGCCAACGGTTTCCTCCCCTTCCTGAACGCGAAAGTGCGGATACGAAACGGGTCGAAAGAGTTCAGCTGGTACAGAAAACCTTCCTCAAAGAACATCATCATTCACTCCAGAAGTGCACACCCAATTTACATGAAGGCGAACGTTGTGAGGAAGATCATACAAACGAAAGACAGAATTTGTGGTGTAGCACACGACTCATGCGATGAAGACATAGAGAGGATGCTCGAAGAAAACGGGTACAACAAAAACGTCGTTGCCACATGGCACCCATTCTCGCCACCTGATGGGATACCAATGGCATTACCCTTTATAGACGACCGCACATCAAGGGAAGTGAATAAGATTGTCAAGAGATCATCCCTGCCGATTCGGTTGATTTTCAAACCACCGCCGAATCTCAAAGACCTCTTGACATCATCACGCCAATATGAGGAGAAGTGTGAAACTGTGGATTGTAGATATTGCAAGGGCTCGAGGAATATTTGCGAACTAAGAGGGACTGTATATTTGATAACTTGTCAGGGATGTGGGCAGAAGTATGTCGGTGAGACTATGCGGCCGCTTCACCAGCGCCTTGATGAGCACCGCAGAGCACTTCACAATCCGAGCTCATATCCGACGATTTCTCTCGACATCGAACCCTCGTCCACACACAGGAACGACCACCAGATTTCGAGGTTACGGTTCTCCACCGCTTCTTAGCCAATCCATTAGAAAGAAAGATGATGGAGGCGGTGGAGATAAGAAGAAGATCACCAGAGATCAAAAATAAAGAAGAGCGCTTGGAAGCACTGAGGTTGATCTCTTAAGGGGTCACTGTTCAACCACCCCCTCATTTGCTTGCACGCGGCCGTTGGGTGAGGCGTTCTTGTCCTACAGTCTGTCGATCTCCTCCTAATCCGTGTGTTGTATTTTTGTAGGCTTGAGAATGGCGTTATAACGCCGAAAGCTCGCCTAATAAAGTGACTAAAACTGAAGTCTCGAAAACAGTTAACATACCTATAAAATCAGAGGAAATGTTTCGTATTCATATTCGAAGAGGAAGTCTCCTTTATTTTCCAAAATTCTCTTGATCACGTCATCACGACATAACTTCTGCTTGTGCGGAGAGTCCGGCGGGCTTCCTACACCGTAAAAAATTTTCTGCAACCATAGATGATCTCCGTTCTTCGTTATGCCCTCCAGGTCCTCTCGATCTTCCAACTCCTTATTTGAGAAAACATTGAAGGTGTAGGTGTTAAGTTGATCCGCTGATAATTCTGGCATATGGCTAGCTGCGTGTTTGGCCGGGTCTTCCAGCAAAAATGTTAGTAGGGTGGCCGAAGAAAGCGACAATGAAGCACAACCGCGGCCACCCGGAGGAAGACCGAGATCATATCCTAGTAAACAAAAAAATTATTTCGGCTCGGAACGAGCTTCCTTATTGCTAAAGCTGCCATTGACGCGCAAGCGAAGGATATCGCCGAGGCGTCGCATGAAAAACTTGCCTATTTCTGTTCCATTTCATGGAGAGACTGACCTTCCGAGTTCTGACACTGCACTAAGAAGCGGAGCAGGTCGTAAACTCTAAGTGCTCCGGGAAGTCCACTCCCCGTTCGCAAATCGTATCTGCCAAAGGAAGTGCTATGCTGCAGAAAATTTCACCATATTCTTGTTTCTCATTGGAGCAGTGGCCTAAATGGTACACGTACTTGGCAGGACTCGTTCCCAGTGCAAAATACAGAAATGGTTTAGGCCCGTTGGCAGGGATCAGTTCGAAAGACATCACGCTGCCATGAAATGTGTTCCTTGTTCTCCAGGCTTCAATTTAAAGGCAGAGGACCATCACTTAGACCATGCCAGCATATCCTTGACCTCCTCGCCACGCCGATTCCAACAACGTACAGCTTAAGTCACAGAAGTGACGAAAACCCTGTTTTTGACAGGGTCAAAGTACCCGCTTCTTGGAGCAGGGGCGGACCCTCTCCAAAAAGCGGGTACTTGGTGCTGGCTGCCCGCCACGGCAGCAACGTCAGGTGAACACGTCTTGTCCTGTCCGATCGATGAGATCAACGGCGATACACGTTTTTGCATGTAAATTTGTTCCAGCAAATTGGTACAAACCCCGTTACGGGAAACGGGTTTAGAGACCATTTTGGGACATTTAAAGTACATTGCAGGAATCAGCGCATCGAGGAGGTTCGGAATATGTCAATAACTCGAAAACGATATAAGGTGGCCCTCTGCCTTTAAGCTCAAAAAATCTGTAATCTAGGACGTAAGCTAATAGCGACGCAGAGCCAATTCGCTGCTTTGACTTCTTCATGTCTGCTTCCACGTGGAATAAATTATTCTCGAACAAGAGTGCATTTATCTGGTCGCCAAGACCTATTATTATTATTGACTCATGCTCACTGCCTCATTAAGCATGTGACGAACTGCTTCCAATGGAGACAAGTAGCTTTAATTTCGCATTAAGGCTCACTAGTCAGCAGAAGTGACGCAGTGTCAGATGTCTGTTCAGTCGGACACGATGGACTTATACGAGAGTGGTCTGCAAGGTTCCGGAATGGCCGGAAAGGAATTCCTCTTTCCCGAGAATTTTCAAGCAATTCTGTTGATGAATCCTTCAGATGAGTTTACTGTAAATGTCGACTCCATCCGACAAATGCTCCTGATAAGTGGATCACGTCAAACAACTCTGTCTGAACTCATCTGCGACAGGCGCAAAGTTTAGGCGGTCATTAATTTCTCCAAGTGGAAGGGGAAATCGTAAGCAAAGCAAATACCTCTTGGGTGTTGATTTCGAGTGAGCATCATTTTCATACTTTCCAGGGTTTCAAAACCAGACGAAGATGGACGCGAGCAAACAGTAAGGAATGTGCAAAATGACAAAAATATGTGACCACATCAGAAAAGCTGGATGAAAGCTAGGACAAGACTTTGACAGATGAAGCGCAAATACGTGCTGGATGAGGGAACTTAGGAGGGGAGGATACTTGGTCAGTGTGGCCATTCATAGAGAGGTATACATTGCCTTATGCAGCTTTCGACGGTGATTTTGAATCCGCTTTCAAAATCGGCCAAACTGCTCTCTTCGATGAGTTATGCCCATTTCGCGACCCATCTGCAAGCCCTGAGATCAGTGTACAAAGAGGCCTCTTAGCGCAAAAATGATCCTCCCTTCTTCCAGATGGACACTCACAGATTCGAAATCTTTCGAATTATAACACACACTGACCAAACGTTGGAGTTTATCAAGATGAGATCATTAAATGGAAAAAATCACTTCAGAATCGCGATGTTCACAATACGAAGGATGGGCATATCTCATCACAGAGAGCAGTTTGCCGATTTTGAAAACGGATTTGAAATCAGCGTCGAAAGCTGCATAAGGCAATATAGACCTCTCTGTGAAAGACCACACTGACCAAGTATCCTTCCCTTGTTAGCGAAATTGGTACCGCTGATTGGTTTTCATTTTACCTGATGAAACTTGTTCGAAAAAAAAACTGTTTCAAAAATGAGTGCCACATTTGCTCAATCCTTAACAAAACGCAATCCAATATGGAAGTTCGCCTAGTAATTTCGAATGGTTTAATTGGATTTCGCGCTAAGCTGGTTACGAAACAATCAATACAAACAGTGGATTAGATACCAAGAATTGGTCCTGAAGGAAAATTTACCGTTCACTGAGATGAAAGGTGACTGGATCTGTTTTTAGGTGTTCCAGTGAACTGATGCTATTTAGTTTGATATAAGCTGACGTATTTAGAAGCTTTAGATGTGATATTCCAAGCGACGCGCGCAGGTTCGACCAAGAAAAAAGAATTATGCCTCAGCAAAAAAAAAATGCGAGAATGAATTTCACAATTTCACCTTATTCAATGGCTTCACCGCATTGGTTTACTCATACTTCCTTTTGTCTTGAAGCTCAAAAACTTCCTGTACACAGCATAGGACTCTGATTAAGCGACGAGCAAATCGTGACTTTGCCCAGGTATTTTGAATGCTCCGAAAAATTACATCTCAGGTAAGAAGAAAAATTGAAAATAGACCGGATCAAGTGCTTTGTGATTTGAAGAATGGAGCTAACAAATAAAGTACTGATTGCATCCAATTTGTTTTGTATTCACTTCAAATGGATCTGGAGGAGTGCGTCAGTAACCATCGATGATGGATAAGAGCTAGATGGTAAACAAAAAGCGCTATTTGGGACGTAATTCTCAGACAGAAAGACAACGGCAGGAGAAGGTAGTGGTACGCCGGGATTCGGACTAATGCCTATCACCGGAGGAGGGAACCAGCGCAGTTACAACGATACACGATTCAGGAATGTACACGATTCAGGAATGTGGTTGCTTTCCTTCGACTTTCTAGTGAGAAGGAAACTAAGAAAATTTTGTTTTTTTATGCCCAAGGAACAAAAAAATCAGACTTCTAGCGTCTAACCCAAATTTCCTGTTCAAAAGTCCATCGTGAGCCAAAAATAGCGGTTCATTCATATTTCCCACTTCAACTCAGTTTTCCGATTTCTCTCCACCAAGGAAGGCTTTACCCAGGGAACCCAGAGGAAAGTTGATAGTGCCAGGCCTGGTCCATGCAGTGGTCAGGTACAAGGCTTTTGACCACGGTTATGAAGAGGGCGATTGATGGATCGATCAGCGCTTGCAATTTTGGTTCAACTATCCAAACCCGAGATTACTTCGAAAAATACGATTGCTGCATGGATCTGCTCATGGCATGGCAAATACTCCATCAACCTCGCTGCTTGAGTTGCAGCCCCACACTGCTGCAGTTCTCCCGTCTTTAACACCATAAAATATGTAGCAACTCATGCATCTGTGGACGTGCTATGAATCGCTCTTTGAGGATTCACTTGCGCCACTGCTCCCATAGGGGTTCCTAATATCATTTGTCAGCACTCACCAAAGGGGCTGTTAGTACGTTCATTTTTTATTTATTCTCTATCGCACAGACAAAAATAATGTGTTTCTGGTTTTTGTGCGGGGAATCTTGAAGAACCGGCAATATGTATATGTTCTAGCCATATCCTTGGTCCTTACTGTATCCAAATCCGCCAGTCGAGCTTTGGTGGCGATTGAGCGGACATTGTTCGTGCACAGCCGCAGCAGATCCGTTCTTTCTGGCATACGGTCCACGCCATCCAACGGCATGTTGGACCGTGCTTCTTCCTCCTCGATGAGGTAGGGTGAACGTGGGCGGGAGACCCGACCGCTCACGAGGGACGCAGGAGTAGAAATCGATAGTAATAATAATACGTCCATTTAGACCGAAAAAGCAGGATGCATCCACAGTTTTACTCTATAATATGTGGCAGATATGCTCTTGCAAGTGTTTGGCCTCGGGATTCCGCTTCCTACTCATATGACTATTAATTAACCCTTTGACGACCGTGTGGCTCACCGGTTAGCCGCGCATTTTCGGTCGCGTGGGACCGTGCGGCTCACCGGTGAGCCACGCTCTTCTAATCAACTTCTGGACCGCATTTTCACATTATTTCGCTGCATTTTCACTCCAAGTTGATGGAATACTTCCAAACAGTGTTCTGTAAGCTGTGCCTCGAGACATACCAACTTTTTGTTCCAAAATAGAGAGTGTAAAGGATGGATTTTTCGAAAAGGAGGTTAAATGAGTTACATTTGATAGGCAATGAAGCTATAAAATCCAAACGCATGTCCAATTTCGTTGCGCAAAAACACTTAACTATACCTTACGCTCATTTCTTCGTTGAAGTGAAGGCCTAGAGGAGTATATTCTCTGGGTATCTTTCCTAATAAGACAAGGAACGCCTTAATCCAACTTCTTGCAGACTTAGAGTAGGGAAGATAGGGTTGAATGCTCTCATTTTTTTGTCCAGTGGGACTAGAAATCTTCGAAAACTAGATTCCTAATTGGCTTTCTGAAACTATCTGTTTTTGCTTTAGTATTGTTATAGTAATTGAGCGAAACCACGCGGCTGCGGCACTGTCGAAAGGGGCGTTGGTCCCACGCGCCAGACACGCGAAAACGGGCGCGGTCGTCAATGGGTTAAATACGTGGGCCCCAAAATCTAGTCAGTTCAACTGAAAATGCTTTATGTTTTCCTTGTCAACAATGATAAAGCAATATGATTTTCACCACGGATCGGCCATAATACAAAACGAAGCAAATTTCGTTTATTGTCATGGCATGTGACAGGTAGATTAAGTTACGCGTGTCATAATTTCGTTTCTCTGGTGAAAATGTGATCTTTTATACTCACTAGCCATCCTCTAGTAGTTTATATCGTTAAAGCGAATTGTGATTTTGAGCTATTTCATAAGAACTCTCGAGGTATTGCCTCTGAATGGCAATTAGTCTTATGGTTATGAGGATACGAATGACCTCACTTTATATTATAGTTATACTTTAGGGTTATAGAACACTTCACCTTCATTGCTCGAGTATAATTTAGCGAAACAGAAATGAGTTGTTTATCCTCAGGAACTTGTCATTTCATCCAGAATGTAA